>CM069857.1:267752584-267975084 GCA_036172795.1 Pelodytes ibericus
CTGCTGGAGTCTCACAAAAAAATAATTTCACAGGGACCTCCTAAGTTCAGTGAGGAGGACTATACAGACTAAGAAAGTGCTGTCATTACCCATACCTCCCAACTTTGCCCCCTGACAATTCGGGACGCCGGTGGGCGGAGTCTGGGTAGGGGGCTCATGTGCAGTAACAAGTAACACTGTCACCTCTCCGAAAAGTGGGACAGCGGTAGAGTGCAGCGGGACATCCCATGCAAAACGATTACCTGTGATTGTGATTGCCATTGCTGCAGGGCCAGTGTTGTAGAGCTTTTACATTAGAAATACCAGATAATATTAGGCATGGATTTAGGTGTCAATGAAAATCTAATTTGGATTCATGTTGATCTGCTGTTTCTGTGTTTCAGATGGGAGGGACCATGTTGCAATATTAGTGGAGAGTTGATCGTCCTAATACATCCAGTGAGGGAGGAGTGCGGTAAGAATAATTATCTTGGAGTGTTTAATTGTAGTGATTGTGATCCCCCCAAAAAAACAGACAAAACGTGGGCTTACTGTGTGATGTGAAATGACGGTCAAATCTACATCGTATAACTGCAGAGATTAGTGTTCCGTGTGCAAAATGTTATTAAAATATAGTGGCAATACATGGAGCTCGGACCAGACACCCTTGGGACCACTTCCTTACAATCTGACATATGCAATGGTTACGTAGTATTGGTAAAGATTAAAGTACTTTAATACAGACTTGTATTAAGTATTTTAGGTTCATGTCACTTTTATTCCCTCCGACAAAAATACTCGCTATATATATGCACATGAGGTGTCAGTTTAGGTCTACTCACCCAATCTGCTGGATTTACCAGGATGCAGCAATAAGTACTTTCATGCTCTGCTGCTTCCAGTGGGGTAAAAGTACTTATAATTGCTGCTTATCCCCAATTGCTCTTATATAATGCCACCTTGTGGTATAATATGCAAATGAATTACTGCAATGGAAAATACTTGTTTTTTTATTTTTTGCTAGTGTTACAAGTAGGAGACACAACAGACTCCTCTAAAACACTTTTTTCTAATACACTTTAACACGCTAAAAAAGTTTTCATTCGGCACAAAGCTAGGTTTGTCTCGTTAAAACCTCTTTTGACCAGCGCTCCTTCTATTACTTTGATTTTTGAGCTGCCGTGACATATAGCTACAGGTCCACAGGGCCGGATTAAGACATTGTAAGCCTTACATGAAAAAAGTGTTACTAGTAAATAATAATTCACACTGTTTGTTTTTTCCATATTTAATTAAACCTGTGATTGAGAAAATGCATTTATTGTTTTGATTTCCTTTTATTTTGCCAATCTGCACCCTCAGACTTGCCATTCTGCCCCCATATTTGCCAATATGCCCCACAGACTTGACAAAGCATCCCCAAACTTGCCAATCTGCCCCTCCGACCTGTCAATCTGTATCTCAGACTTGTTAATGCACCCCTAGACTTGACATTCTGCAACCAGACTACCCAATGTATTCCCACATCCAGGGTGCCCATTAACATGCCACTATTCGTATGCCCATTATTATGCCACAGCCAATTTCCCCATTAATATGCCACTATTAGTCTGCCTATTAATATGTCACTATTAGAATGCCCATTAACATGCCACTATTAGTATGCCATTAACATGCCACTATTAGATGCCATTAACATGCCACAGCCAGTCTTCCCGTGAATAGACCACAGCCAGTCTGCCCGTGAATAGGCCACTGATGGTTCGCCCCCCCAAAAAGGCTGCAGTCCTATTTTGCCGAGGCCCCTGGGCTGCAGCCTCTAAAGCCCATGCCTTAATTCGGCCATGCAGGTCCATTACAAGACTGCACAGTTGACTGCAGAGTAGTGTTCAAAAAGCCGTTTCAATCAGGAACAATAGGTTTTTAGGGCTTCATGTCTCTCTCTAAAGGAAGTAGTGCAGATTTAATAAATTAAATTAATGGGTGGTCCCTAGCATCTCTCAGGAGCCAATTAGAGGTCTGCCACAAAAATTCATGGGGGTACCCACTGCATATATGTGCAATATCAGTGAGGTCATCAAACAGGCCTACTTCATATGTCCCAAATCATGCCATGATCGAAAAACACAGGAAAGTGACCAGGTTCAGAATGGGTCTGTTCAAACCGGGGAGGGTGCCAGAACACCAAACTTGGAAAGAAAGAACCCTGTACATGTTACACATAAAACATTAAAAAACAGACACATAAAAAGTTAGTTTGATGCCTGGAGTGTTGCTTTATGCTGAATTCATAAATTAAATGCAGTCATTTAATGTGCATTTCAAACTACTTGAACTTCTTCATTAACTGTTATATTCTTCATCCCCAGTCAGGGATTCTGCAGCACAGTTTGTGCTTTAACATCATATTCAGACATGGGAGATCTGCATGAGATGCCACAAATACACCCAAGATGATGTACAACAGAGCGTGTCTTCCTGCACAACAATGAACATTTTGGAAGCACCCGAGACGAAAGACAAGCTGTTGCCTTATGATTCTTCTAGTGCATTAATGCAACGTGATCTCATCCCTCACTCAAGGACTTTATTTTCATAAAAAAAAACATTTTTATTTGTGGGAAAAAAGGTTTTATCTTACTGAATTTTAGGTATAGTGTAAAGTCTACAAGAGGAAGGTTTTTTATTATTTTTTATTAACTGCATCTTCCTTTTTAAAATGGTAGTTGCCAAGGACGCATGAGCTGGTGCTAATACAATGAAGATCTAGGTGACAGGCGACCATTTTATCCATTATCTACCAGCTGGCTAATTGGTCAGTATGCACCAGCATGTGCACCCATTAGATATCCCAAGCCCAGCATCCAGCTAGTATTTGTTGGCAGTGCATGTTCACTTAATTTGCCAACGATGGGCATCTAGCAGGTTTGGGCAAGAAGCATACGGAGACAGGTTGCGTAAAACGGTTTTATGTCATGGAGCGCTAGTCTGTCTCAAAGATTCACCAGGTATCTGTTATGTCTAACGCACCGTAAAGCTGCATAGTGCATGCTTTTTCCCAGAATCCATTGCTGCAGGTAGCAGTTCTCCATTGTGTATGGAAAGCAGGCTTTCAAACACACATTCTCTGTCTCTCCTAATGACTGGTAAGATTTTTAATTTGCTGCATGTATATTCTGAAACCAATAATTCACCTATAGCTAAAACATGCCACTGAGTAGGCAAGAATGAAATATTTTGTACTTGAGGCTTTTATTTATACTGCTTTTTTTCTATCTTTTTATAAAGATTATTTTACCATGACCGTGCAAGCATTTGTATAGATGGCTACAAACAAGTCATTTAGCGTTCTTTATGTGAATTTGATTTCACATTCTAACATGTTTAAAAGAGACACGAGGCCTAAATGTCAAAATGTGTCACTGTATCTTTAAATGTATTGTAACCCATGCTGATATTTCTGGAATAGTTGTCTAGGGCCCTGTAATCCCATCAGGATTTTATTATTTGCTCTTCCCACACACATCTGGACACATGGGTAGAAAAACAGGCCAAAGCCCTGAGCAATGCTGCTAATAGTGTTAACACCATTTTAAAGGGACATTACCATGAATGTTTTTGTATTACCCTATTAGACTTGAAAGAGACATACCATCCTCTGATTCAAGGCCTATTAAAGCTTAGATTTTAGGGATGCTGAGCAGATAAGTGATCTGTGCTCCATCTTCTATTGAATTGCTGAGATCACATAGCTCCTGTTCCCTGAGCCCATTCCCAGACTCTGTGAAATAGAGGCGAGTGCAGTGTGCAGACACTTTCACAGGTTGGAGTGCTGATGTATTTGTATAAGGCCGAAATCATCTTTTTGAGTAATGGAGACAAAAAGTCAGATTTGTAGCTCCCCTCACTAAGCAAGTGTTTTATATAGGCACCAGAAGGAAGCACAGTATTTTAATGTTTATACCTTTTTTTAAATATATTTTTAAAGATGCATCAATTGAGTATATATCATAAAATACAACATTGAGATACAGAAATGCAGAACATGATACATATACCCATTTTTTTCATTCTGATTTGCACTCCTCTTAAATATTACTATGGTAATCAGAACGTATATCATTATAGTAGTAATAATAATCTGTCATTTTATAGTGCTTCTCTCCTTTTGATACTCTTGAGTGTTTTAGATATGTTTGTACAGAGAAATGTAAAAGTAGATGTTCCTGTTAGATGCACTGGCTGAATGTCTGATAGGGGTTGTGTTGAGTCTTTTCTTTTAAAGTGTACCTATCATTCACAGACGACACTGTGTCACTTAGCAGAACATTTATATAATTTCTGAGTTGTATCAGTATATCTCAGCATAGTTGTAAAAACTATAGAACTGACATGCATGCATCCGCCCATCCTCAAAATGTGACCTTGTCCTTCCAGAATGCTCTGTGTACCATCTGCATGCGCTAGGATGGTGATGTTTTCAAATGTCACCAACTGTGGGAACCTTAAATAGGTGGCATTCAAAAACAAAAGTCTCTCTGACAGTCCGTGATCAGGCTTATGGGGTGAGCTGCAAGCTGCCGATTCATTGGTTTTACTCTGGAACAGTGGCAAAAGGCTTTTTTTTTTACTTTTACGTCTATTCGTGAAATAAGTTAAAATGTAGAGAGAGATGGTTGAACATCCAGGAAGCAGATGTTGGGTTCACTCCGGGCACTGTCTGGAAGGTCAAAGAGGTGTAGTATAAGATGGTAGGATCTCTTTAAGACAATGTGGACTCTGATTAGGTCAGCATGCCTGTTTTTAAACATGTTGTCAGTTTATTTGGAAGCCAGGGCACAAAGTAGAGCGTTGGTGTGAGATGTCCTGAATGTAAATGGTGGATAGCTGCTTTTGCATTGTATCACGATGACCTCGGTTCTTGGAATTGAGGCAGAATAAGAAGTTACAATAGAACAAGTGGTTGTCTTCCTAATGGTTTGTGTAGATTTACTGATACCTTGGACTGGGGACAGTGAGAAGTAACATTACAATAACAGCCATGCTGTTCATGGCTGTGCTTGGTGTCTAAAGTACAAAGCAATGTCCCTGTAAAATTACTATCACTCCTGTATATGATAGTCCTCAGGAACATTCCATTGGTTTCCATGGTGACTGGACGCAGAGCAAAGATGCTAGCCTCAAAAGTAGGAGCTACTTTAAATCTAACTCTGCCGATGTTTTTTTTTGTTTTTTTTTTTTATATACAGTGATATCAATGGGAGACTGTGCAAACACATTTATATCTTGTATACTTTTTGTAATATGTGTTTTGTTCTCTACTAGTATAATAAGTAGGTACTGCCCCACTGCAATACTGTTTAGGTGAAGGTCATGTTAGTGGACTATAAACGTGTTTGGGCAAGTATAGAGCAGGTATGGGCATCCTATGTAGGATCTCCTGTAAAGACCGTTTCAGTTACTGAGGCTGATAGACTAGAATAAACTTAAAGGGAATCTACTGCACTATTTCTTGATGTTGCAGATGTGCATCTATAATGTCCGTTCCATGCTGTTAGAAGATATTAATCATACTTGCACATAGGGATTTCATTTTTTGATAAGCATCATCACTGGAAGTTTTGCGTTTGACTGGGTCTAATTAGGTGCTGTGTCTCCCTGGCAGTGCAGAGAGATTCTTTCTTTCTGATCAGTAGAGGGGACAGAGTCCCTATTATACTCAGTCTGCAAGCTTCACAGTGAAGCAGAGAGGATCTAGGCCAGAAGACGTGTTTAAATGTCTGTGGGTATATCTCTTTACAATATAAAAATGTGCCATTTGCGTATCAAGGTGATATCATATACTGGAGACACCTTGTATATTTAAAACACATTTCTTGCAATTCTGCGAAAATACCGATTATTTTTATTCTCTGTTCACAGTAAAAAAACATTGTTTGTGACAAATGCCTTTAAATCTGTTTATGTCATAAGGACTTTGCTCCAACAATGAGTAAAAAATGATGTATACAGGAGAAAACAAAAAAGGTTTTCAATGTGAAGACACCCTGCCATGACATATCAATTACAGTATGCTAGTATTACAAAAGGTGTTCAGACTGATTACACAAGGGAGCATGGAAGTCAAATTTGCAATGTGTTGGGGGCTTTGGATAAGGAGCCAATTCAAGTGAATCCATCAGTAGGAACATTACAATGATGATCGATCCATTAACTCTAAAATTGCTCTTTATCCCTAAGCTCTGGTTATATTTGTTGAAAATGATTACAGTGTTTGGTTTTGTTCTGCATTACACATGTCAGACACTGGGTCACAAGTAACGCCAAATTCACTACTTACTTTAAATATACACCGTATTTCTCCATGTAATAAGATGCAAGTTCATGACATTCCTTCTCCATTACTCAGTATGTCAGTCTCTTGCTTTTTATGTACTCTGTTTAGATTATGTACATATGTCCTTTTTTTAATGCATAAAAATTGCTTTTACTTACTATTTTGTCTGTTATTTCTTCACTGTCTGTCATTATTAATTTGTTATAATGCATCATTGTTATTGTTTGGGCTATTTGTATAGCACTTTTGTCATTTAAAGGGACAAGGGCAAAAAAATACTAATGTATTTCAGAGCTTAAATTTAAGAAGTTCTTTAATTACATATACAGGTCTACTCGGATAGCTCAGATTTTCTACGAGTAAACCAGAGTTCAGAGGTTTCCATAGGAAGTTATCTTGAATTGGAACGGAAATCGATCAATGTGGCCAATTTTAATTTTTTTATTTCTAAATTTCAGCAATTGGAATTGTAGCCTCGGTCCTCCGCATTGACTTCCTAGAAGTCAATGGACTTCAGCAATAGCCGAAATGGGTCAAATTTTAATTACATTTTTTTTACAAAAATTTAAAATTACATCATACATTAATTAAACACAAAGTAAATTAACATATTTAAAATGTTTAATTAAAATAACTACAGTCAACTGCAAACTTGAGAGCAGAGGCATAAAGGGAAAAAAAGGAGAAACATCAACTTACCAATAGGCTAGACATTGGAACTTTACTGGTGATAAAGCAAATAATTAAAGAATATTAGAATAATACTTTTGTGGAAAAAATGTAATACATATATAGCTGCAAACACTTATGTGATCCCTCACACAAAAACGAATAATTGAAAAGTAGAGTGTTGGGCTTAATAATTGTGATAATATTAATAATACTGTGAGTAAAATAAGAGCGAAAAAAGGAAAATACCTATCACAAATTAAATCACAGGGTATTTCAATAAACAATGTATAGCACTCACATATACCAGAGCCCTACAACCAGGGAAAGAGCTTCACAATTTCAAACAAATCTCCGATATTTATGCTGCCCGGGTGAATTTAAAACAGGACATAGTATAGAACGTACATGAAAAATATTTATTGGCCCCCACAATAAAAGGCTTACTTAAAAAAAATGTAATTGCGTAAAAACATATAACCCTTGCAAATCAAGTCTGGAACTGGAAAGGCCTCAGCAGTGCATTGGTAGGAGACCATCCCGAGAATGAGGAGTACAGCTGCATCCTGCTTTCCCACCTCGAGTGAAGGAGCATTCCCAATGTGGGTTTGTGCTTCATTATAGGAGCATGTGCAAGGGGCAGCTCCACTCTTCCCTATGGAGAGTCTTTGCAATATATGCTGCACACTCAAGGGACAGGCTTCCGTCTTTTGTTTACCATAGGGAGAGTGTCAAACTGGCACAAAATGAGTGAATGCTAAAAAATATATGTAACTCTTTTTCTGCATAGTGTCTTAACTTTTCTGGAAAGTGATATTAACCGTTGACCTGCTGTGTGCCTGAATTGAGCCCCAAAAATATTTCCAAATGTCTGGTATTGTGGAATTATTATTGCCGCAGAATTTAGGAACTATCAGAGCCAGTTCAATTGTTAAGTAGCGACATGTTTTTTGCAGTGCATCTTACTATTTGTCCTGCGGTCATAATCGTAGACATTGGGGGTCCTCCCACTCAACCCTGTAAATATTGAAGCTAGTTAATCTAGACTAAAGCAATACGTTTAGCTTTTACTTTGACCAGACTGTGGGCAAAATGTGAATTATTTTTTTTTGTTTATTTTTATTTAATATGTTTATAGGTGTGCACATGTTGCACAATACAGACCTGTATGTTCTCATGTTCTCTATAAAAATATATATAAATGCAAAATTATTCTTTTCTACGCCATTGAACTGTGCAGTGTTGAAATTTGACATATATTTCTGACACAAAATGTAATTACATTTAATAAAAATATATATATTAAAAAAAAACAATATTCTATATTACACATTTATATGGAATCTTAAAACGATAAATGATTTCATTAGAGAATGTAGATGTCAAAACACATTATAGAAATCACAAATTATTGCTGGAAACAAAAAATCTTATTTTAAATATAGGTTTACTGTAGGCTTTTTAGGATGCCCCTTGACTTTCACTGATGCTAGTATAAAATGTGGACCCTTGAGACCTATACAAGCATAGTGTGTGGGGAAACCAGAGTCATCTCCCCCTGATATTTTCAAACTTCCTTTAAATAAAACTTATTGGCGTGGAGCTTGAGTCAGGAACAGGTCCAAAAAAACATCCCTCAATATTAAACCCTGTTACATCCCTATATCAGTGCTTTCATTACAAAACTTTCTGGGCACCTCACTACTAGCACAACGGGGGTTATTTCTAAATGGCAATTCTAGAGCAAGTGGTGCAATCACCATGGAAACGAATATTTTTTTTGCTGTTTAGACGTTTGCACCATAATTGAGTGTGATATATATGACTCCCCCTGTAATCCAACCCAACTAGGAGCGGGTATTTTATACATAATTATTTTTGATTTATAAAATTTCTCCTCAACGAACCTATGGAAAAAGGCCATGTTTCCCCAAGTCACCGGTCATAACGGTTTCCAGCCACAAGATGGCAGCAGGGGACGGAAGTAAAGCCGGTCCGCGCCGTTGCTCTGTCTGCACACAATGCTCTCAATAAAGTTTTTTTCCCCACATTCAATAGTGGGAAAAAAAATTCAAACTGTCGGTGGCGGCAGTTTCCAGTGAGAAAGGTGAGCGATTCGCTGTGTTGTTCATAAAGCGGAGCAGACGGGGAATAAACCTTCTGCACTGAGTGTTTTATTGAGTAGCGAGGTGTCATTATATCGGTTGTAGAGAAGGGAGACTCTTTCACCCACCTTGTCATGCCCATACCTACCAAGTGACCCTGATTAGGGGGGACAGTCCCTATTCAGCACGTTAATCCTCCGTATGCAGTCCTATTGCCAACGAATTCAAACAAGTCTTCTTCTACTCTAATTTGGGCAAATATATGACACGTTAAATGGCTGGCTGAGCATTAAGGGGCTCTGGACCGCCAAAGCTCAGCCATGAAAATAAACAGCATGAATTAATACAGACTATTTCAATGTATTTCCTCGTTTACAAAATGCTTTAAATCCTCCTGTTCTATCATTACACTTGAAACCTGCCAATGTCCAAAGAATGACACTTATTTTCGTGGCTGAAGGTGTCGCTGTGGGTGGGGCATTCACAGGACTTTATGGCCAATTGGTAGCCATCTATGTCATTTGATAAGCAGAGGCAATGCTAAACACAGACATGCCAGAAGTTTTTTTTTTTTCTCCACAGAATCATGCATTTACCACCACTGCAAGGGATTCTGGGTAGGCATATGCAAATCCAGTTGTCATGTAATTTGATAAGTCATTTAGAATAATAAAGTATTTTATTTACACAAATGAATATTAAAAAAAAAAAAAAAACATTTACTGCAGTTGAAACTCACCTGCTTTGTGAGTTTTATTGCTCTGGTTCTCTGTGATACACACGTAGAAACTAAAAATTCTGAGCTCCCAGACAAGAGGGTCGCTTGGACGGTATGTTAGCCCAATAAGTAGTTTTGAAAAACTGAAGGTGTTCTGGATCCCTTAATGTGATTATTTTATGCTATACACCTTTACTGACTGCTGAACTTAAACAACTGTCCTGGTAACCTGCACCACTGCTGGCACTAGAAAGTTTATATACATATAATAATACTGCTTGGTTTAAATAATAATGCACATAGGAATATACACAGAAACCTTAAATAAAAGGAACAAAATTGATCTCTCCTTTGTTTATTAACTGTGCCCCAAACCATTAATGGGATGTCTGCTCACTACTATACATGGAGATGAGACACTGAGGTATTTTTTGTTTTGCGTAAGGTACTAGGCATATATCCTAAATTAAGTTTCCTTTTTATTTCTGTGGGTAGTCTGGTTTTTAACAAAAGCCTTTAATAATAAGATAAGTTAATTCAACTTCAAACACTGGAAGTAAGATAAGTATCTTTATTTTCTTTAGTAGTTTTCTTGGCGATTATGTCCGTAACAGGAAACTTCTTTGGTAAGTTGAGGGCATTGGCCATCACTCTGGAAAAGGAGACAGATAAACTGGAGCAAGCATTCAACAAAGATGATGAAGGTCAGTATTCACACTATACAAGCTGCACAATATATACTGACTCATTGTGCTTCAAGGTTTTGTTGTTTCATGTTTCACAGACTTTACATGTGCCTGTCAGGGACACATTGTATACCACTTTTGCATTTACAAAGCACGCTCATATAACCTTTTTATATTTTACAGTACACATAAATCCATAAAGAGTATGTGATGCAATTTAATCTATTTATTTGCTGGCAAAATCATCAGCAAATATATAGATTAATATTCTTAACTGAAGTTTCTGCGCACTTATTACAATGCAGAATACAGAGATGCTCTATGAAAGAATACTTATGTGCTGCCATATCTGTAGCATTCTGCATGGACAATTCTTTTTTTCTGAAGCCTGAGGTTTACCGATTAAAACTTTTCATATATACATTTGCTACCTTTATGGCTAGCTCAATATATCCATAATAAGATATGCATGCCATTTGTGCATTATCAGCGCACCTAAAAAAAAAAATACCCTTTGCCATATGCATACTGTTTTATGATTGTTCCACTTCTAGAATTTTCTCATTAGTTTCCACGGCGACTGCGCCACATTTAGGATTTTGTTGAAGAATTGCACTTTATACACAAGGCCCCATTGGTTTATTACATCCAAAATTTATGTTGGTTTACTCCCTCCATTTAAAGGGATTTTCTTTGTTCTCATGTGATCTTCTACATTCTTTATTCCCTTCATTTAGCAAAGTTTACCTTATTTTTTCTCCAGAATATGAAGATGAGTCTCCGATGCGGGTGTTGCATGATTTACGTTCAGAAATAAAGGTTTTGAAGGTGATGTAATATTTCTATGTTGTTTGTTACTCAAACATCTTGTAAGAATCATACCCGGTGCATTTTGGCCTTTTCTCTAAACTGGCGTTTGCCTGAAGCATTACGCTCTGATATTGATGAATTAAATGGCTGGATGTAACACTATCTGAAAGAAACATTTCAAATCAAGGTTGAAATCTGATCATCTTGATCCTGATTTCAGGTAGAATAGAGCTGGAATTTAAATTGTGGTCAGTGACCAGAGGATGCACAACTGTAAGCCGCCCCTATTTTACTGCCCATTTAGTAGTGTAGCCAGACTGAAGGGGGTGCTGCCTTGGCTTCATAGACATCTGTGGGGTCATGGAAATTGTTGTTTTGGCAATATGACACTGTGAAGAGGAATATGTGGGTAATCTGGCACTGTGGGACAGGAATAGAGGGTAATATGTTGCTGTTGTAAGGTATATGGGGGTAATCTGATGTAATGGATAGGTTATGTGAGGAAGGGCTGCAACCAGAATAAGAAGCGATATGTCAAATCCAGATTAGGTGTTGCATGGGTTTAGGTAGGCCTAGGACAGCTCAAAACTTAAAGGGACAGTCTAGTCTCTGAACTCACTTTGTTGCATGTTGAAGATTACTGCTTGTATAGGGCACAGGCTTTTTTCCAGTGTGATTTGATGCAGGCGTTCTGAATAAATCACATTTTTTATATTTTACTCATGCCCTCCCCCAGTGATTGCTCTGCATGCATACTACAGGTGATTTGATGCAGGCGTTCTGAATAAATCACATTTTTTATATTTTACTCATGCCCTCCCCCAGTGATTGCTCTGCATGCATACTACAGGTGTGTCATCACTGATTATGTAGACACTGAGCATGTAAAGTTTTGTTTCATTTAGTCACTTCCTGTGCTCCTGCAGTATAATACATTGTGTGGACTCTGAGTGACCTTGCTCTTGTATACAGTAAGATCTCTTAACAGTTCAACACATTGTCTGATGACATCACTAGAGAAACAGGGAATTCCATTCATTTGAATGAAACTATTCTCATTGGCTCCTTCATCAGTGAATCTATGTGATAGGGGATTTTCTTGAATTGTGGAAAATATTAGCAACACGTGCAAAGTGTTATCTTTTTTTGTAACTTGCTCTATGTCCAACAGGATGACATGCAGGCCACGATTGACAAAAAACATGTTATTGGCCAAGAACTTAGTGATTTCATAAGAGTTTGCAAAGTGCTGCAACAAAGGACCACATCAGACATCCAACAGATAAAAGAGACCTTCCTGCAGTATGGGTACACTTCTCCAAACAATGAACATCCAGGAAATAGTCATGCATTCCCAGCAACAGGCAAGTAGCAATTTGTGTGTGAAAATTATAGTATGTTTATCTTTTGTTTGTTTTCATGGTTGCTTTTCTTTATATACCATAATTTTTATCATATAATTTATTATGAAAAAAATTGAAGATGTAAAGTGTAAAAAAAAAAAAAGAGACACTTTTTCTAGCTTTTACATGAAACATGTTTTACACATCTACAAAAGCTAATGGAAAAACCTGCTAATAACTTTCGAAAATTAGTTTTTATGTTTTTTTCTGCAGTTTCTTTGCAAGTTGTAAGGCAATATGTTGAAGTAGCACATTACTTTTTTTTTTTGCATTTTTCAGAATTAAAGTGACATTTTAGCCCTAACCCAAAGGCTAAGTTAAAAACAAAAACAAGGTACTCAAAATGGCAGGGCATACCAGGTTTATCCATTGTTACAAAGGGGTTAATGGTAGTTTTTGTTTTAAATTTTTGTTTCCAGAAGGTGAGGTTTCAAATGGAAATGGTAAGTCTGATAATGGGGAACAGAACTCCCATGACTCTGAGCTTGAAGACCTGCCGGCCATGCCTACTCTGGAGAAGCAATCCAACTCTTGGGATATATTGCGTGGCCCCCAGCTCTCTGACTTTGGACTTTCTCACTATCAGCTTCCATCGATATGGGAGCCACAAACTAATTTCCAAGTAACAAAGCCGGCAGGGGAGAATCCTAAGCCGGTATTTAATGATATGTATCCGCGTAATGTGGCGAAGACCCCAAAATGTGCCCTAAGGATGGAAGATGATTTCTCACAGATTGAGCACTTTGGAATCAGTGACTCAAGTACAAACTTCAATGATGACTACACGATGGCACTAATCAACAAGAAAGTCCAGAAGAAAGGGCCGTAAGTACTTATACTGAAGTTTATATTACTAAACAAATGGATGTCGGATAGAATATGCTGCAGCCTTGAATCATTACTGTGTGTGTGATAGAATATGCCGCAGCCTTGCATCATTACTGTGTGTGTGATAGAATATGCCGCAGCCTTGCATCATTACTGTGTGTGTGATAGAATATGCCGCAGCCTTGCATCATTACTGTGTGTGTGATAGAATATGTAGCAGTCTTGCACCATTACTGTGTGTGTGATAGAATATGCCGCAGCCTTGCATCATTACTGTGTGTGTGATAGAATATGCCGCAGCCTTGCATCATTACTGTGTGTGTGATAGAATATGCTGCAGCCTTGAATCATTACTGTGTGTGTGATAGAATATGCCGCAGCCTTGCATCATTACTGTGTGTGTGATAGAATATGCCGCAGCCTTGCATCATTACTGTGTGTGTGATAGAATATGCCGCAGCCTTGCATCATTACTGTGTGTATGTGTGTGTGTGTGTGTGTGTGTGTGTAATGCATAAATAGTAGAAGTATTCTGTAGATGGCAATATTATAAGCACAAAAAATACCTTAAAGTTTCCTCAATAATAGTGAAGCACAGACCTATTAAATGTAATCTCCTTATTCAGTGTACCCGATATACATGAAAAGGGACCTGGAACTGTGAGAAACCTAACAAACATGCTGGCTACTCCTTCACACGTGTCTCACAGGACTGGTAAGTATAATACAACTAGATGTGTTACACTAACTGACAATAATGCAAATATATGATGAGATGTACTTACTGCATAGTTTTGGGTTTCTTTAGTTATAAAATTATGTTGAGAATTTTCCTCTGTGTGTTGTTCCATGCAAATGTGTTGCAAATAACGGATATATAGATGACTTATACTGTTCTAGGAGAAACATATTTATTTATTTATTTACATAACGTCCACTTGACCTCTGCAGATCTGTGTTGGATTTAAAAAAGTGTGGCAATGTGTTTGCGCTAACCAGACTGGTAGAAAATATAAAGTTGGTTATTTGATTTTTAATTTAAAAGGACAGTCTAGTCTCCAAAGTCACTTTGGTGCAAGCTGAAGTCTACTAGTGCAGAGGGTTTTTCTCTTTTGTTATCATTAGATGCAGGGAATCTATAAAAAAAATTAAAACATTATTTTTTGATCGTCTTCTCCCAGTGGTCAATCACTGCTCTACCCCCAACGTGTCTGCATGGGGTCTGGAGCCACACTGCACATGTTTTAATTTATTTCCCATTTCACACTTGCCTCTGAAACTACAGAGAATGAGAATATAAATATATGTAAGTACTTAAGCGTGTATATCACATTATGTGCACCAGACATTCCCTCTTACTGTGTGAAGTTTCCATGCAATACATGTCCTTAGTCTTCAAACACTTGGTATTAGATAATCAGCTTTCTGATTCTGAAACCTAAGAGTCAGTTCACCCCACTGTGTGTTCAAGCTGTACATGAAGCTAGTGACCGATGACCTGGAAACATAGGGGTGTGAAGGACCTGGATTGTAATCAGAACCTCTCAAGTCTCTGAGAAGCTAGCTCTCAATGAATCCTACTGATGAATTCTTGGGTGAGTTGTGCTCACTTTTCTCTGACAGTCTCATGAAGAGATTTATCTGTCAGATTACTTATTCCCCCCACCATCTCCATATTTTACTGTCTTCCGAAGAGCCACAAGAATGTGATTTCTGACAGACTGTTTGACCAAGTCCTGCAACCACCAGCTCATATGTGACAAACGCACAAAATTTGAAATGGTGCGTTAATCCACACACTGCACATAGTTGCCCTTATAGGATGAGGGGTGTGGCTACGCCTGTTATGGATGAACAATATGTAAAGAAAATAAATGACATAGAATAGTGCAATATGTCAAAGCCAAGTTAGAAGTCACTAGTTATACATATATAACTCACACACTCCTGAGCAGATGCTGCTCAGTAAATTTAGCCCAGTTGGAGATCCACAGGGTGTCTGTATCTCTCCTTAGGAGTCTAGCAGTAGCAAGCAGGACAGGAAGAAGGATAACATATCAGTAGAATTGTAATTTGTTCCATATTAAAACACATTCAAACTCTTACATATGAGTAAATAGCAGCAGATGCAAAAAGTGCTTGATAAACTCTCCTCCTTCTCATTGGCTGTTGCTAAGAGGAGGCCTTATTGCATCTTACTGTACAGTCTGTTTTTTTACTTTAGTATCTATGCATCAAGCTATGACCATGTGATTTTTATCTTGTAGATTTTGACAGTGTCAGCTCTCCAAAGCCGCCAGCATTCTTCACGCCAGGTTTGAAGGTCCACAGAAAGGAAACCGCAGAAACAAAACCCCTTCAAACTGAAGATGCCGGAGAGTATGTTTTAAGTAGCAATAGAATATGACCTTCAAATTAAATGTTCCTACCTTTAAGCCTTGCTGACAGTTATTCAGTCCAGTAGTCTATATTTCACATAGGTGTCCTCACTTAAAAATTAGTTTTTTTTTTTTTTTTTTTTTTTTTTGCATCATGCCTTTACTTATCAGTAACATGATATCGTTTAAAAAATATCTACACTTGCAGGTGTTCTTTACATGTTTCAGTGTATGTTATATGAAGGCATATTTTGTTGTTTCCTGTAATAATTGAATTACGTTTTTCAGGGTACCTGGAACTACTGCTCTATCAAGAAACGTAAAAACTAGTCTGGCTGCGTCTTCATATATGACTCTCGAGTCTAGTAAGTGGCAATGTGATTTTAAATGACGTCATAGAAGTTCAGTTTAAAGAGCAGAGAACGTTATCTATACATTGTGTAAGATTGGATATCCATAATGTCTCATTTGTCATCATATAATTCATGTGGACACCAACACAATAGCAAGTAAAAACATTTTGGGTCAAAAATTTACTTTTTCTTTCATACATTTGCTAGCCATTTGACCAGCACAATGTACAGAAAACATGGGGGACACAAATTACATAATTATGTATGCAAAGTTTGAAGTTGTAAAGTCCTTTAACATACATAGATATAATCATGGCCATCTTTTGAAGTGTCCGATTAGAGATTGGACAAATCAGTGACCGATACTGCACATCATTCATGTTTGTGTCACATTGAGCACAATTTTACTGACAGGCTTTATACAGCCTCACAATGATTGATAGATATGTTTACAGTCTACAATGGAAATGCATTATTGTAGATGCTGTTGCTGTGAACTCACCACTTCCTCCGGCCTTTTGCACGCCTGGATTGAAAGTCCATAAGAAAGCTCCCATGTTTGTGGAGACTTCAGAGCCATCTGTGACTAAGGACACTGCCACTCCACCCTTGCCATCCTTTGAGACAAACTGGCTAAAGAGTGATACAGGGGTAAGTGCTTCTCCAGAACAGTAAGAATTTGTGGGGCAGGAACTGAATAATTGCAGTATGGGCAGCTTGACATGTCCATCAAGCACTTCCAGGCCCCCAATTTTTTTTTTTTTTTTTTTATAAATGTAAAATGTTATTTTTTTTTTTTTTTTTAAGTTTCTCTATGGGCTAGAGTTAGAGACAGTGTCATGGTATAAAATCCTGAATTTCTGAAGCTACTTTCACTTATTGTCTTGTACCTTGCAAGAAAAAAGTAAAAAAATGGAGTGTTTTCAAATTCAGGACAAATATTAGATTCTATTTTTAGCATTTTATTTTCATTAAAATTTGTAGATATGTAAAAGGTTTTTTAAGTAACAGTTGTAAAAAAAAAAATAATAATTTCACTTCTCCACTTTTTTTTCTACTAAATAATATTACCCAAATAATGGGATCTACAGATAGCCCTTTTCATGCTGAAAAAAAACACCAATTGGCGTGGGTACAGTAAATGAGAGAGATGAATATTACAGCTAAACACCGCTGAAACATTAAAAAAGCCTGTGTCCGGAACATTAAACAGTCTGGTCATGAAGGGGTTAAAGGAGCATATTAATGGGAAATATTGCTGATACCTGCAGATTCTTATCCCAGGCAATTAAAAAAACAACATTGGTGGATGCCGTAGAATTGAATTTGCATTACCAGATGCAGTCATTGCTTGTATTTGGGTCAATGTGTGTTTTATTAAACCATTTTTGCTCTGCAGACCAATCCACTGGATATCACAGAACCCATTCCAAGACCAGAATTGTCCCACAGACTGTACTTGGAGGACACTGCCACCCTTGCTTTTAGCTCCGATTTATGTTATGCATACCCAGCCAAAATGGCCTCTCCCCCCAGGAGAAGGAATTACACCTTAGACACCCCTCCAAGACCTGAAATGACCACGTCTTTGACTGAGGAGCTATTCAAGGTACCAGTGTCGCCCTCTATACAACGCACAACATACCGTTAATTGGTATGACATTCGTATTATTATTATCTGAAAGCCCCAGGGTAATTGGATTTGTTTAGCTTTACAGCAACATTAAAGTAGTTTAGAAAATGCTGATAATGTTTAATGATCTACTATTGATGGATAACATTGCACATATATAACTGCTAAGGCTCAGTTACTGCACCAGACCTATCGGTTTGTTTCAGAATTAACAGTGCAGTAATGTTCATATCTCCCATGCAGAGGGAACATACTTTACAGATTTCGACCCCTTTTTTGGGTGGAACCAGTAACTAAACTCATTTGAGCCCCACAGGACACTGAGTGAATCTGTCTACTTGCCTGAAATTGCCCTAAACACTGTCACGTATAAAGTTCACGTTTTTTTAGAATGTTCCGGCTCTGTTAGAATACATTGGTTGAGACAGGGGGGCTCTACCATGAAAACCAAAAAAACAGGGCTTGGTTTGTGATCTTTGGTCTTAAATTGGACATCATTCACATAGTAATAATTCAGAAGATCCCTTTTCCATACACAGTCAGCATCTCACTTCTCCCAAAGTACAATTCCTCCTTGTCAGTTGTAATAAAATTTGGGAAAATGGCCGAAAAGTTGATGTGCACTCCACTCCAGTAAGCGATATAATAAAGTGCTTTATTGAACAATAAAACGAGACCAAAAAGGAGGTACGTAAACAACGAAAGGACAAACAAAAAAAACGCACCTTACGCGTTTTACAACGCTTAATCATAGGATCAGCATCTTCCATTTTTTTGTAATAAAATTTGGGTTAACGTTAATAAAAGAATAAAGATACGTCTTGCACAGACATTGCATTCTGCTCCTAACAGAGAATGTGACATGGGGTTGTAGATTGCTCTGCTTGTATGTGTCTGAGATCCAAGTATGTTCTGTCCTTCGCAGTACAACACGAAGCCATCTTCTCCCCCCAATATATCGGGATATGAAAATCTGAACTGGACACCAGCACGTCCTGAGATGACATCCTGCATAACCGAGGACATTTCACAGGTTATCTATACCGTGCCTATAGGTGTATGTTACTGGAACTACAGACAGTATGCACACAGAGGAGTGGGAGGGAGGAGGGCTGCATCACCACAGGAGAGAGGATCCATGTATTATTTATACACATTCCCCAATGTATAGATCACTTTAATACTGTTGGGTTTTTTTTTTCCTCTATATTCACAATATAAACAATGTTTAGGTGACAGTCCCTTTAACACAAAGTGGGTGTGTAACATAATGAAGAGAGGACAGGCATTAGATATATATTTATATATAAGACCTACTATCCCCCTCCACATATCCTAAAACCCCTCCACTCTTATGATCTCCACACATGTGCCCAAAGTTCTGTTATTTCCATCCAATGCACACAACCTCTCTCTTTTCAGTAAAATCATTCATCTTCCTCTCCTGTGCCAAGGTTTCTGGTTTTGCTGGTGAGGAAGAGTCATACTGCGCACTATGACCCTCCCCTTGGTCAGGGTGCAGCTATTTGAAATAAAACCCAATATATATTCTTTTTGTTTTATAGATTTTAACTCTGTATTGTGACAATAGCACAAACCACTCTGGAGCAGTGTGGGAAAACAAACGCAGTATCCCAGGAAATAGAGAGTATAAGGACAAAGAGAACAGGTGAGTCCGGAGCCATTGGCCAGCGTTAGAGTAACGGGGCTGGTAATATTATTGCACCTTATAAATACCTCCATGTAAAGGCTAGCATAGAATCCAGGGCATTGTCTACAAAGCAGTAATGAGCTGCCTTAGTGTGCCCATTACTGACTCAAACTGGGCACATTTAGCTGTAATTGACATCATTTTGGAATAAACACAAAGCATGGGAAATGTAAAATAAATAAACCCGCTCATAAGAGAAGTAGGAAGTCTTTGGCATTGACTTAATGCAGCTTCAGTCCTAAAATCTAGCTCAATTAAAAGGCAGTTCTATCTACTTTTTTGTTGGTAAGTCATGCAAAGGAAACAGATCTGTCTGATCATTTTTTCCCGTAACGCTTGCGATCTCCTGAATACTGCAAATAAGCTGTAATGGTTATTGCTGTTTTTATGTCTGGTGATTTCCAGGCCCCTGTGAATTTCATTGTTAAACTACAGGGGAACTGTAAATAGCTTTAAACTAAAAATATGTACATGTGACTTATTAGGAACAACATACAGAAAATAAGCTATTTATTATTTAGTGTAGGTGCTTAAACCCATGTATATCAGACTCTGTTACTTTTATTCTAATATATATTTTGATGCATTTACACAGTTCACTGAACGGAGTTTATTTTTCTTTTGCAGACTGTAAGATTTCACTGACCTTGTGTGCAATTATTATGAAGAACTTTGATTTAAGATACAAGGTCATCGTGTGATCAACATGTGAACCTGCTTTACCAGCAATGTTGCTCTGCATGCAGCTGCTGTTGGCCTATATCACCCATAGGTGGTCACCCGGGGGGTGTGGGAGATGCAGGGCTGCATTTTATTGTCATGAGGATCAGCATCAAGCATATTTATTACAATGAATTCCTCCTCCGTGTTTCACTCCGTAATACTGAGCATTCTCAGAAGTGGTGATCCAACAATACCTCGGGCACTGCCTACAGCAGTCATAACCCCAACACTTTTCTTCTTGGCCCCCTGATTCCACAAGGAGCATGCCAGACAAAGCACGCCATAATTGTTTTGTGTTTTGGAGAAATTGTAAATATATTAATAAATGCTGCAATGCACTGCCTGAGAGAGTGATCAGTGATTTTACTTATATTTGTCATATAAAGAGCATTTGTATATATTAAACCTAGTACTACTTACCTCCATTGGCAAGATTTAAAATGCCCACAGCCTCAAGTAGGATGGGATGAGGAGTTTGTGGTGGAACAGAGGCTTAGCAATTAATACTAACTACCAAGCCGCTGCCATAAACTACCAGGGTTGCTTTTAAGGGCAATAAATGCCTCCTTGATTTCCCTTCCAGCAAATAATTCAGAGTTCATTAACCCCTTAGTGACATGACTTTTTGGCTTGTCCGAAGCTTGGTGACATGGGCTGTATTAACATTTCTGAGGTGTTGGTGTTTTGCTGAAATTTCTTTCTTTCTCATTTAGTGTACCCACACAAACTATATATTGTTTTTATCGGCATAAGAAGGGCTTTCTTTTGATGCCATTATTTTTATGGTAGCATATAATTTTATATATATAAAAAAAAAAATGTGAAAAGTTTAAAAAAAAAATTTTTATGCCTTTTATTTGAAAAATTGCATACTCATCTACAAAAGACAACAAAAAAACACTGCTAAATAGTTTCTCATATTTGTCCTGAGATCAGAAATAGCCCATGTTTTATGTTTTTGTGCTTTTTTATTCAAGTTACAGGGCCAGAATTGTAAGTAGTGCAATGCAATTTAAAAATCCTTTTTTTTTTTTTTTTCAAATTTGTGATAGTGACACTCTAACTCTGATATCTGTACTAAATCCATGAATGACCCCCCCCCCCCCCCCCCAAATGTACATATTTTTCAAAACTAGACAACTCAGGGCATTTAACTTGGGGTATTTTGACACTTTTCACGTAGCCATTTTACCACCAAACTTTGCAAAGCAAAAAAAAATTAAAAATATATTTTTCACACAGATTATGTTTCAGGTAAACATTTCCTGAAAATTTGATGGGGTACTGCCAAATAACACCTCAATATGTTTCCAGCAACATCTCCTGAGTACAGGGATACCACCCATGTATAGGTAGGTTATGTTATTTGGGGGCTAGGAGGCCACATTTTGGATTTCACACTTGGAATTTTGACATGCTCTTAACCTGGGCCCATGTCCCATTTGGAAACCATATATTTTTGAAAACTAGACACCCTAGGGTATTTCAAATGGTGGTATTTTAACACTTTCCATGCACTAATTCTACCACCAGCCTTTGGCAAGTCATTTTTTTGAGGTTTTTTTTACATACATTGTACTTCAGGCATGAATTCACATATTTTGGTATGCGTCACTGCCAAACAACTGCTCAGTATGTGTTCTGCAACGTCTCCTGAGTACAAGGATACCCCCCATGCATAGGTTTGTTGTAGGGGTGCAATGTAAATTAGGGACATGCTGTGATATTTCTTATGAGATATCTTCTTTTGCCTATCTTTTTTGGGGCCTTTTGCATACCCCAGTTTAGCTTTTGTTGCAATGAAAATATATATATTTGAAAAGTTGACACCCCAAAGTATTGCATATGGGGTGAATTGATGCCTCTGATGCAAGCGTTTAGCCCCCAAAAATTTAAGAACATGTGTGGTGGTAATTTTTTAATCTTGTTTTTTTCCACACACATTGCTTTTTGACTGCAACTTAGGAGAGCCTGTTATACGTTACTGCAAGAAAACACTCCAGGTTGTTTTCTGCAAGGCCCCCTGAGTATATCTATTGTCCCCCATGCATAGGTTTGCCAGGATTTTTGGGAAGGTACAGCACAAATTATAGGACAGGCTGACTTGGAACAGAAAAAATTAAAAGTCTGGAGCAGTACAGGTAAAAAAATAGCAGTAAAAAACAATTAAAACCCACTGGAGCAGAAACCACAAATAAAAAATTAAAAGTTGGCCACGGTGTGCTACAGCTTGTAGCATGTGCCCATACAGAGTGCAGGTTGTCCAGGGCAATCAGGACAGTAGAAGGAGGTCTCCTTTCGTTGCCCACTGGTGTAGCACACTCTACACTTTCTTTGCGGGTTCTGCTTTTTTGGAGTAGGGGGGATTTTTAAAATGAAATGGGCATTCCCAACCCTACTTTTCCCCATGGGACCAGATACATCGTGGTACAAGAATTAACTTTTTTGCAGAGCAAAAAAGAATTGTGGGTTGCAATTTGCATAAGATAAATAGCAACTTTTTTGTACCAGGCCTTGGTCTTATTATGAGGTAGGGCTGTAGCAGCTGATCTGCCAAATCGACACACCCCCCCCCCCATATGTTTGTTATAGGCCTTGATGCACGCTGGTTTTCTGGTGACCTCAGCTCTGCCACGTACAGAGACCTCCACAGTCCTCTCATCATGGATGGTGCTGAGCAGACACACATCCTTCTTGTCTCTGTACTTAACAGCCAAGAGCTCCTCTTGGCGCAGAGCTGAGGTCTCCCCCCTTTTTAACCGGGTCTGTGCCGAATTTTTGGGGAAACCTATGCGGTTCTGGCGTACAGTACCGCATGCTACTGTATCAAAGCAGTACAGTAGATTGAACAAAGGTACACTTGTGTAGAAGTTATCTACGTACAAGTGGTACCCTTTGTTCATATGGGGGAGTATAAGGTCCCAAACAATTTTGGCACTGGTTCCCAGATTTTCTGGGCAACCTGGAGGGTCAAGGTGGCAATCCTCCCTCGTATACCCGGAAGGCCTGAGTGTACCCCCATTCTCGCTATCGCAAAGTTTATACACCTTAATGCAATACCAGGAGCACCTTCCCTTAAATTTCATCAGGGATTCATCAACAGATAAATTCTTCCAAGGTGTATAAACTTCTGCAAACCTGGGAGCGAGGAGGGTAATTAGGGGGCGAATTTTAAACAGCCTGTCAAATTGGGGGTGCTCCCTAGGGGGGCACAGGCTGTTATCACTAAAATGCATATAACGCAGGAGCGTTTCATAACGCAGCCTATGCATTGTCTGGGGGAAAATAGGGGTACTACATATAGCACTCATGCTCCAGTAGGAGCGGACTGCGGGCTTCTTGATGATGCCCATCAAAGTGAGTGGCCAGAATTTCTGAAATTCTGGGCAATCAGTGGGGGTCCAGTGCAGTGAGGGTTAGCAGCTGAGCAAAAAGATTTGTTTGGGAGACAATGTCCCCCAAAAGATCATACCCCAAAAAATCTGAACAAACTGCAGGGGGGTAAATCCTGCGACATCAATATTGATGCCAGGAACTGCAGTGAAAGGAGGGCTAGCTGGCCTATAGTGATTAGGCGCTACCCACTCCTCAGCAGCACTGCCAGCCGTAATTGTACGACTCCTTGTGGCGGGGGGCCCAGCAGCCACTGATACCTCACTAGCTGTATCAGAACACTGATCAGGGTCAAAATCAGAGGTCAGCAGCCTCAGAATCTGAGGTGAGGGTGGCATAAGCCTCCTCAGCACTATACACGCGCTCAGACATAACCCAAAAAAATTATTACTTTACGTGACCCCCTAGCGGGTATAATTACCCCTAATGGGTTCCCAGAAAAAAATATGCAGATAGTAAAAATGTGCTTCTGCAGCCTGATCAGTGCAATCACAAAGATCAACGGCAAGGAAGGGGTTAATAGCGCTGTAATAAATTACAGGTAAAATAAAAAAACTAACCCCTAAAAAATGCACGGACAGCAAAAACGTGCAGCTGTGCAAGATCACTGTTTACAAGTGATCAAAGGAAGGGAAGGGGTTAAAACACAGGGAATGGCTTTGATAAAAGCCTTTGGGTCTCACAATATAAAATTTTATTAAAACTTACTAACTATCTCTCACAATACTGATCTGTCTCTCTCTCTCACCAAAACGCAAGTGAGGAGAGAGGCAGATCCTGGTCAGTCAATATTGATAAATATTGCTCTGACCAGGCGAATGGTGAGAGCTCATCTGAGCTATCACCCCACCTCCTACCCCTGTAATTGTATGTTACCGATTGCCTCACTGATGAGGCAATCAAGTAACACCTCCAGGGGGTGAAAGGACACTGCCCTTAGAAGGCCATCGCCATCTTAGCCACATGGAGTGTGGCTGAAGATCACGTTTATTTTTGCCATTTTTGTCAGTGTTGCTGACATCCTCCACCTCCGAGGCATGTCAGCAACACTTAGAGAGCAAAAGACAGCCATGTTAATGCTATGCTCTTTGAATCTGCCGGGCGTGCCACGTGTTTTAAAGGCATTTTAAATTGCTCCGGAGAGCGATCGAAAATCACCCGGCAGTTTTTTTTTATATTGCGCGATGCCTCCACACGGAGAGATCGTTGCAATACAGTTGAAGCGGACTAGGTCAATCCTGTGTCACTAACGCTTCGCCACACAGGACAGACCTAGTATCAGAGCACCAAGGCTTTGGACAGTCCACACCAGCAATAGATAATAATCACCACCATCAACTCAACAGCATTAACATTAAGAAATAAAGGATCCAAAAGCTGTGCAAGTCTTTGTTTAAATACACACTTAAGCGGTGTTGGTGTGTTCTAAATAAAGACATCAGGAACAGAATTTGGATTTTGGAAAATACTGCATTTTATTTCTTACCGATAAGACCCTTTCTCAGGCGACCCACATTAAATCAGTGTCTAATGTATGTGAAGGATCGAATATTATATAGAAACGAACTACGTTTTTCAAAATACTCAATTATGTAATACAATGAAACTTGCGTGCTCTTGTGTAGTCTGTGGTTCCCAAGCCAGTCCCCACCCCCCAC
Source organism: Pelodytes ibericus (assembly GCA_036172795.1). NCBI lineage: Eukaryota > Metazoa > Chordata > Amphibia > Anura > Pelodytidae > Pelodytes > Pelodytes ibericus. The sequence goes on from CM069857.1 coordinate 267,777,969, forward strand.
CAGTCCAGGATTTAGCGATTACCCACTTGTGTTTTAAAAACAAAAACCCTCAACACAGACTGGTTTGGTATTGCCTCCACATTAACGCCATGCCAGTAAAATACCAGGTGGGTGGAGAATATACCTGCCTGTCAGATAACCAAAATTGAATATTGGCTGAATAATCCCTTTTACATGCTTATGGATAATATACTACTAAAATACAGTTTATCTTGCATTATTCAGGGCTGTAATGACTATCTTTACTAAGTGTTCCCAATGTAATGGCCACACTCCACTATTTAACCCTATACTTTCTAACCATTTACTATTCCATTTTGGAATTATTATGGAAGATTTTAGCAGATTATGGAAAACCTGTTAGTAAAGTTGGTATGTTTTGTACAAACCCAGCAGTGACACTTTATAAACTGCCAACTGGTCCCATTTCTATTTGATATCAAGCATAGGTGCTCACTGACTTACAAAGCATGTGACTTGTATAGGAATATTTCCCCCAAAATATAGACATTTGATGCAGGAGGATTGTAGATAAGCTAGCCTATCTACAAACAAATCTGTTTGGAAACAGTACATTCCTGGATTTCAACTAATTGGAATCAGATAATTCTGCATTTCATTGTGAAAATCATAGGACAGGAAAGACGTATGAAGGTCTTATGCAGGAGCCATATAGATTGGTGTATATAGAGCAGGACTAGGAAACCGTGGAAACACTTTCATACGTACAAAGGATATTCATTATTTCTAATCATTGGTCTCAAAACTGAAAATGGTATCCGCACATATGCTGAGAAAATGGATTAAAATTACTGCTTCTATAGTGCACAGGCTTTTTTTCCAGTGTGATTTGATGCAGGCAATTTTTTTTTTTTTTTTTAATATTTTACTCAAACCCTAAGGATATACAGTTTTGTTTCATTTAGTCACTTCCTGTGCTGCTGGAATAGAATAAATTGTTTGGACTGTAATAGACTTGCTCTTGTACACAGTAGGATCTCTTAACAGTGTCTGATAACATCACTAGAGCGTCAGGCAACTTATTTGAATGAAAATATTCTCTCATGGGTCCCTGCAGCAAAAAAAATAAAAAAAATTGACTTTTACTCAGCTCGTGTGGACAGTTCTGGTCTCTTGCAAACTGCTATAATTTCACAATTTCATCCAACTGCAAGTATTTTATATTTTAAGCAATGCAAAACATGCATTTTAAAGTACTTTGGGAGCACATTTCCCCCTTCCCGCTTGTAGGATATTTCATGCTGTCCTACTTTTTACTGCCTAAAGGCTAGTAGGATGGCAGGGACCCCACTGTTAGGTGAGGACTGTGAGTGGCCTCAGTCCGACATAAAAAATGTAGCGAACGCTCTAACCGAGCATCCACTACATTTCTGTCATGGGCACATCTCCGAGACATCACAAAGTATCGCAGGATATCGGCAGGGACTGACAGGGTCTATAGAGAGACCCTGATGAGGTCCCAAGCTGCTGATCACAAAGTGATCGGCTGCCAGGAACACAAAGACGCCAGTTTGGTGCTTTGGTTGCATCCGGCGTGAAGGGGTTAACATTTGAAAGATGCATTTTGGGCACCAGACCCTTTAAAAGGTGTATTTATTAGTAATGAGGGGGGTTTGGGGTTAGGTCTTGAAAGAGCAGTAAGACAATATTTTGCACACTGCGCTAGTGGAATAGTTCAAACACAAATTGCTCATTCATTAAAAAATAAATTCTAGGTGTAGTTACCTTTAAAGACCAACCTTTCTTTACTATCCTAAGGAATATCAGCCGAGTTGGCAATATAAACACATACAGAGATCAATAATTAGTAAGAAAAACTTTATACGGATTTAAAATGCAGACTAAATGAATGTTAAGTCAAAAAAAAAAAAAACAGGAATTGATGTGTGCACAAATTTGCAAAACACATTTAAAAAAAAAAAAAAAGGTCCATATTAGGCAGAGAAATTGTTCCGCAAAAGCTGGTCAATAAGGTCTCATGCGCCCTGAAGGGGGTGGAGCTCTATTGGGAGGGGTTATTGCTATATCCAGGTAATCGCCAATTTGGAACCTTTGAGACTGTAGAGTCATTGGATCATCAGTTCCCTTCCTTCCTGAAATGGTACTACCGATCTCCTTCACCCTGCAAGTTCAGAGAAAATAAATTAGTATCAAGGCCGGCTTTAGGTATTTAGGCACCCTATGCAGGCCCTATGGTGCCCCACAGCCCTGCCAGTCACAAGAAGAAATACACTCCATGTTTTTATCTCCATCCTCTTCCCCTTCACTCCATTTCTGCTGCCCTCCTTTCATTATTGCCCCCACATAACTTGCCCCACCAACCAGATTTTACACACCGGGCTTGCCCCAGCACCTGGCTGTCACAGTGAGCTCCTTGCACCTCTGTGGAGTCAGAGCGTCGGGAGGTTATGTAGACGTACAGTTCACATGGTGAGGGGAGATCTTTTGATCTCCCTAGACAGTGCGTCTGGGGCCCCTCGGTGTTGTGCCATGATTAGTAGGACGCTAATCTCCTTTCTTCATCCATTGTCTAAATAAATGTTTAAATGGACACCTCACCTGTCAATTCTTCTACAGTATGTATACAAGAACTAATTCAGATTTCAGGTCTAAAATATGCATTAATCCTGTTCAGTTTATTGAAACAATTTTACTATTATTTATGGTGACAGAATTATTATAGAAACATTGTATTGGATAAGTAGAATTAATGTAACATACCTGTAGCCTGGTCGTTTGGGATCCGGATAAACAATAGCAAAATTGAAATGAGTGCCTTTCTTACGAGCTTCTGGGTATACTTCTTTAACTAAACTGGTAAGTTCCTTCAGAGTAGCATCCATCCTAATATACAGATTAGAAACAGATATTACATTGGGTTTATAATGAGATGGCTTTGTGTCAGCTGGACACGGACAGAAAAATTGAATACCATTGCACTGTACCAGCTTCATTAATTATTTTTTTTTACTTGGAATCCAGTATAGCAGCACTGTAAAGGCAGGTTACATTAGGTGCATCTGCCAACTAAATAATGTTGCAGGTTTTAACATAGAAATTAAGTTGTCTACAGATCTGGGTTAAACAGGTTATATATAGTTATTTATTTTCAGCTGTATTACATGTATGTTCTGTATATTTTATGATCTATACATTGTATTAGCAAAACTGCAAGCAAATACTAAATATGGGGGGGAAATGTGTTTTAAATGGGTCTTTGGAGTCTCCTGCTTATGAGATCACCTGTGGCACTATCCTAAGCAAGTGACTCCAAGGACCCATTTAAAACACATTCCTCCCCCCTCCCCCAATTTAGGCCTTTGCTTGCAGCTTTGCTAATACAATGTATAGATCATACATTAATACATACAAAAATATTCAGGTTATACAGTCCCTTTAACTGTCGTTGAGTTAGTTATGTGACTTTCTTAGGGACGGATATATTTACCAGTTTTGTATTCAGGTATTGATCAGCTTGAAAATGGTTTGTTTCCAATTTATCTACATTAAAAATGATCCACGTTTTACAACCTGGTGGATGATGTATTTTTTTGTTTAAACAAAGTTCCTGCTACATTGTGGAACTATCAGTGAGTGATCTGGTATTCACCGTCGGATATTAGATACATTTGTATCATTTATACACATTATATCCTCAGATTGTTCATCACTCGCTTAGTTGAGTGAGATTAGGTTATAAACAGATCCACTCTGAAAATCCAACCTAATGAGTCCGTTTCTATTTAAATATCCAACTAAAGTTGCAATACAAAGCAATAATCTGCCCACCTTTACTAGATCCACTCTTGTATGTGTTAACTCACCATGTATAAATCTGCAGCTCACTAGATGGTACATTTCCTCTGGAAAATTCATCCATTCGGTGATGTCTCCCATTGTTTGTAGTAAACACCCTTAGCAGCAGGGGACAGGTCTAAAATAAACAAAATTACAAATTAGCTTAAACTCAAGCAACACAAATATGCTGTTTAATTACTTGCCATTCCACATACAAGAACTTAAAGAGAAAGGGCCCGCATATGTAAATAGTAAAATTGGAGGATTAAATACTGATTTACAAGTGCTTATCAGCTAGAGACAGTCTAGTAATAACAAATCCAAAATATATTTAGTGCTACCACATAGTAGTAGGGCAATAGTCTTAAAATGCAAAGTAGCAGAGGTGTATGCCTGTTCTTTTTTAACTATATTTCCTTGAGCACTGCTTGCAATATGATGCAGATCCTAGTGCGTTCAATTAAAAGATCCACTAAACATTAGGTAACTTGCGTTATTACTATAATGAAAGACAGGAGTATACATACATTGTGAACCAGTGAATGGATCAATAACACTATATATAAATACACAAGACACTAACAAGCATCGCTCACATATATCAATGTTCTCACACGCTGAACAGACCGTATGAGTTCGGCACATAATAACATGAAGGGGCTGCGATTTCTCTCCACCACCCCGTTACCTTCTCGCGGTCGATCGGTTTCTCCGGTTCTTTCTTGATCTCCTCCTGCGTTACCCGCGATTCTACAGCCATTTTCTCCAGTTTTTTAACGAACCGTAAAACCTCGCGTCCAGCTCACACAAAAACCAACTTCCGGCGCAGTTCCACTACGTCATTCCGCCTTCTACAATGGGCGTTTTCTTCTGAATGGCTTGGAACTCTATCGTAAGCGCGCGAGCACAGAACATTGCCCGTTTTGGGACGCCATATTGACGGAGCCAAGTCCTTAGACTTCAATGATTGTTGGTCTCCTTGGCAAGAGCTACTATCTATGTAACGTGTGGTGACATTTTTTAACAACGCTTAACTATCATCTGGCGTGTACAACTCTATCACGTGATTCACTAGCTGATGAGCTAGTTTAGAGATGTTGAGGGCACATGCTTGATTAAAGATTAAAGTCTTTCAATAATAGAGGTGTATGGAGTGTTTATGTGAACATTAGTACCTAAAGAAACTATCAAGTGCATTTTACAGCGTAAACCTGAAATCCATACATTTATATAGTGCCAACAATTTATACTATGCAGTGTGTGATATAGAGCTAGTTTTTACTGGCCACATGTAACTATTGCATACAAACCACAAGGATTAACTGTGGAGTCAAGCTATCAGACTATCAAAACAGTGGTCATGCTATCAAAATCTACACATAGCAATTAATTAAATACTGATTAGACTTTGCAGCGTTGTCACTAGGGTTGCCACCTGACCGGAATTTTAGCGGCAGGCTGGTAAAAAATTGTCATCAGGCCAATGTTAAGTCTATGGAGACAGTGACAAGGCCGGTATTTTTCTAAACAAAAGGTGGCAACCCTAGTTGTCACATATACAGGTGATCAGGGCCGGCCTTAAGTGTCCCAGCGCCCTGTGCGGGCTTCCCCCGTGGCGCCCCCCCCCCCTATGTATGTGTCCCTTCCCTCTTCCTTGCCACGTTTGTCTCGCTCTAACTCCCCCATACCTGTTTTCTCTCTTTCCCTCTCCCCCCCCTCCCCTGTTCTGTCTTTCCCCCCCAGACCCCCGTGTTCTGTCTCTCCCCCCGTTCTGTCCCCCCCCAGACACCCGTGTTCTGTCTCTCCCCCCCCAGACACCCGTGTTCTCTGTCTCTCTCCCCCTGTTCTGTCTCTCTCTCTCCCCCTCCTCCTGTTCTGTCTCTCTCTCCCCTCCTCCTGTTCTGTCTGTCTCTCTCTCTCCCCCTGTTCTGTCTCTCACTCCCCCCATTCTGTCTCTCTCTCCCCCTCCCCTTGTTCTGTCTGACTCTCTCTCCTTGTTCTGTCTGTCTCTCTCTCTCCCCCTGTTCTGTCTGTCTCTCTCTCCCCCTGTTCTGTCTGTCTCTCTCTCTCCCCTTGCAAATTTTGATCAGGGAGGGGGCGGAGCTAACCGGGTGAGCGGTGTAGCTCCGCCCCCACCCTGTGAAGCAGAGCAGTGTCTGCTTCACGGGGAGCTGTGGGCAGCAAAATAAAGTGCTGCTCGGCTCCCCATGCTTAATGCAGGCATGGGGAGCCGAGCAGCACTTTATTTTGCTGCCCACAGCTCCCCGTGAAGCAGACGCTGCTCTGCTTCACAGGGTGGGGGCGGAGCTACACCACTCAGCCGGTTAGCTCCGCCCCCTCCCCGACACAGCAGAGCATGCCGAGCAGAGGGCTGGTGAGGGGGGATCTTTTGATCTCCCTCAGCCAGTGCCTCTACCGGCTTTTTTATTTTTTAAACTTTTTATTTTTTTTTTAAACTTTTTTTTTTTTAAGCTGGCGGGCGGCTCCCCCTGGGGTGTTGCGCCCTGTGTGCTCGCACAGGTCGCACACCCCTAAGGCCGGCCCTGCAGGTGATACACGAAAAATGAGAATATCGTGCAAAAGCTCATTTATTTCAGTAATGCAACGAAAAAGGGGAAACTAATATATGAGATAGACGCATTACATGCAAAGCAAGATAGTTCAAGCCATGATTTGTCATAAGTGCGATGATTATGGCTTACAGCTCATGAAAACCCCAAATTCACAATCTCAGTAAATTAGAATATTACATGCAATCAATAAAACAAGGAGTGTACATAGAACAATATTGGACCTCTGAAAAGTATAAGCATGCATTTGGACTTAGTACTTGGTTTGGGCCACATTTTGCAGCAATTACTGCCTCAATGCTGCGTGGTATGGAAGGTATCAGCCTATGGCACTGCTGAGGTGTTATGGAAGACCAGGATGCTTCAATAGCGGCCTTCAGCTCTTCTGCATTGTTCGGTCTCATGTCTCTCATCTTTCTCTTGGCAATGCCCCATAGATTCTCTTCAGGTCAGGCGAGTTTGCTGGCCAATCAAGCACAGTAATCCCATGGTCATTGAACCAGGCTGTGGTGCTTTTGGCAGTGTGGGCAGGTACCAAGTCCTGCTGGAAAATGAAGTCAGCATTCTCATAAAGCTCGTCTGCGGAAGGAAGCATGAAGTGATCCAAAATCTCCTGGTAGACGGCTGCGTTGACCCTGCACTTAATGAAGCACAGTGGACCAACACCAGCAGATGACATGGCTCCCCAAATCAACACAGACTGTGGAAACTTCACACTGGACTTCAAGCATCTTGCGGTGTGCGCCTCTCCATTCTTCCTCCAGACTCTGGGTCCTTGGTTTCCAAATGAGATGCAAAAGTTGCTCTCATCAGAAAAGAGGACTTTGGACCACTTGGCAACAGACCAGGTCTGTTTTTCTTTAGCCCAGGTAAGACGCTTCTGACGTTGTTTGTTGTTCAGGAGAGGCTTGACAAGAGGAATACGACATCTGAAGCCCATGTCCAGGATCCGTCTGTGTGTGGTGGCTCCAGCCTCAGTCCACTCCTTGTGAAAGTCCCCAACACATTTGAATGGCCTTTTCCTGACAATCCTCTCCAGGCTGCGGTCATCCTTGCTGCTTGTGCACCTTTTTCTTCCACACTTTTCCCTTCCACATAACTTTCTATTGATGTGCTTTGATACAGCACTTTGGGAACATCTAACTTCCTTCGCAATTACCTTTTGAGGCTTTCCCTCCTTATGGAGGGTGTCAATAATGGTTTTATGCACAACTGTCAGGTCAGCAGTCGTCCCCATGATTGTGATTCCTACTGAACCAGACTGAGAGACCATTTAAAGGCTCAGAAACCCTTTGCATGTGTTATGGCTTACTTAGCTGATTAGAGTGGGACACTGTGAGCCTAGAATATTGCACCTTTTCACAATATTCTAATTTACTGAGATTGTGGAGTTGGGGTTTTCATGAGCTGTAAGCCATAATCATCGCACTTATGACCAATCATGGCTTGAACTATCTTGCTTTGCATGTAATGCGTCTGTCTCATATATTAGTTCCCCCTTTTATGTTGCATTACTGAAATAAATTAACTTTTGCACGATATTCTAATTTTTCGAGTATCACATGTACATCACCCTCTATAAAATCTTCAGTTTTTTATGATTTTGCTATCAAAATGTAAAGATATCGTGCTTCAAATGCATTACCAACAATTGACATTTGCAAATATATTTACATAGGTTAAAAACCTCCCATTGGACCAATATGTTTATAATGACATGTGTCATACGCACACTCCTCTATGATATATTAAAATATGAAATGATTTGACTGTGGAAAGAGGTTACAAACTCCTTAAGATATCATTTACTTAAAAATACTTTTCTAAAAGTGCAAAATTGGAGATTTAGTCACATCATTTGGTCATATTATGCATAGCCCACCAGTACACCAAAGTACTTCAATATTTAGGACCTTACCCTAAATACTTATGCTTATATCACACCCACCAACTGTCCCGCTTTGTGCAGGACACTCCAAATTTGGGGGGGCAGTCCCGCCGAGTTCTACTTCTATCCTGCTTTTTGGTACAGAGATACAGTTCAGATGTTCTACAGTTACTATGTCTCTCTAACAACATGGTAAGACAAGAAGCATGAAAATATGAAGGATAGACAGAATTAATTTTAAAATGGACCAAATATTACATATACAAAAAGAACCCCCCCCCCCAAACATAATAGTTATATCGTACACATGTACAGGCGTCCTCTAAAGCATAGGCAAAAAGTGGGCGGTCAGTCTAATCGTTACTCAATATTAGGAGAAGGAATTCTGTTTAACAAAACCTGGAACGAGTACCTGGAGGTCCATTCAAACGCCTTTTTAAGTTGAGATTGGATCACCGGGCTCAGCATCAATATATAAGGCCTCCAAACTTGAAATAATGATTTTGTCTTCTTCTCCCTATCCGTGGATGTTTCCAACCAATCCATACTGAATTGGAAATCTAGTTTAGTTTTAAAAAGTGGAAGATCAGGAGGGATTGGGTGGATCCACAGATTTAATATTGTCTTGCGGGCAGCCACCAGCAAAATTTGAGATGATTTCTTATGTCTGCTAAATTTATCATAGTCAAAGGCCAGTATAGCCATTTCAGGGGGTAGATTTTCCATGAAACACCCTAGAGATAGTACACATTGGGGCATATTTATCAAGACAAGATAGGTGGTATTTCAGGAAAAAGTGCTAAAATAGTAGTAGTAACCATGGAAACTAAGTAATGTCAGTTTGCTCCAAATTTAGCACTTTGTTTTTAAAAAAGCACTTGTTTTGTCCCAATGTGTGACTAAAGAATGCAGAGTGTGCTCCCAGCACAGTGGCTGATAAAGGTAGCTAATGCAGCTAAGTGCTGAAAGACAATATACCAACATATTTCAATAAAATGATTAAAGCTGCAGGCTACTTACTAAATTGTAGTCATAAACCAAACTCTCAAAAGCTTACCCACACATCAAAAAGTGCACATGACTCCCAGATGTCCAAAACAAATGAACCGGGGGAAAGTATATAGTAATGATCTGCTGTGTTCAAAGCTCTTAAAGAAGCACCAATGTGCTAAGCAGCAGACTCAGCATCCTACTTTATCTATATTTCATAAAACAAAACAGAAATGAATATTCTTATGATAACATTTTCTCCACATACTACACACCAAGATAGACACCCCACATGTATTGTATTACACAGCACTAGTATGAAGCCTCATTTGCAGTAAATAAGGTCAGAAGTAAAATAACAATCAGGGTAAAACAATAGAGGTCATAAAAATGATACAAAGTAAAATGACTGAATCATTAATACTTACACACAAATAAAGGAGTTTTAACTCCAAGGGAGAAATTCCTATTCCTGTAATTTATCCATATACTCCTGATTGTTTCACTAGATATTGTACTAAACCCAAATTGTGAGTGTTGCCTTCTAGTCACTCATAAATGCTGTATCTTCCGTGGCCATTTTGTTTATTCGCAGCCCTCTCAGGATTCTGCTTTCACATATTCACAGAGACTAGAGATTTCCCACCAAATTTGAGTTTCTTTGACGTTTTTTTTCCCCAAAACTGTGCTTTTAAACCTTGATCTTGTAGTTTTTCAGCTAGTGCGTCTCCCTCAAACAATGCTAAAGCTTTTTTTCTTCTGCTTTGATCCTGTGAATGCAAAAAAAATCCCACTATATCCTAAACCCCCTTCCAATACAGCACTTAATAGTCACTGATTGAATAGGATAGCCGCTAATGTGTCTGTGTCGGTATAAAGACACTGTTCGTCTGATACACAGTTGCATGTGAACTTCCAGTGTGTTTAAATCCCCTCAGACGAAATTAGTAGTGTTCATTGTCACATGAGGTGGTAATTAAATGGCTTAACAACTTCCTAATGGACACTCAGCCTGGCACATCCACCAAGCCCAGATTTAGCACCCCTCTCCATCACAGGTACTCCATTAATAGTACAAAAAAAACAGTATGTGTTGAGGTAATATGGCGTTTTTCTCAGTGGTGCACAAGCTGTAGGCTGTCAAGGCAACTACCCTACAGTGCCCAAAACACATATCAAATACAAAACAAGGTGAAAGTGCACTAAAGTGCTGGTGGAGTGGAATACTAATGGTCTTATAGATCCAGAATATATTCCCTCCCTCCCTTAGTGCATATACAGAGGGAGATATACACAACAGCGGCAGGGGAGGGCTGGCAGCCTTAGGCCTGGGGGGCAAATCCAGTCAAGTGGCCCATTGCCTCTCCATCCACAGGCATCTTTTCCTTGTTTTATAACGAATATTGCCAGGATTTCCCCACAATATGCCAGGATTTGCCACTTAATATGCCAGAATTTTCCCTTACAATATGCCAGGATTATGCCACTCAAAATGCCAGGATTTTACCCTCAATATGCCAGGATTATGCCCCCACAATATGCCAGGATTTAGCCACCCAATATGTCAGGATTTTGCCCCACAATACACCAGGAATTTGCCCCCAAATATACCAGGATTTTGCGCCTCAATATGCCAAGATTATGCCCCTCAGTATGCCAGGATTATGCCCCACAATATGCCAGTATTTAGCCACCCAATATGTCAGGATTTTGCCCCACAATACACCAAGAATTTGCTCCCCAATATACCAGGATTTTGCCCCTCAATATGCCAAGATTATGCCCCTCAGTATGCCAGGATTTTCCCCTCAATATGGCAGGATTATGCCCCACAATATGTCAGGATTTTGCCCCACGATACACCAGGATTTTGCCCCACAATATACCATATGGCATATTGAGGGTAAAATCCTGGCATTTTGAGGGGCATAATCCTGGCATATTGTAAGGGAAAATTCTGGCATATTAAGTGGCAAATCCTGGCATATTGTGGGGAAACAAAACAAGGAAAAGATGGCTGTGGATGGGGAGGCAATGGGCCACTTGACCTCCTTGCTGCTGCTCTGTCTCCGTCCCCCGGTGCTCTCGTCTGCCCGTCTGTGGCTGTGAGGGAAGCGTTGTGTGCTCCCCTCCAGCCAAGCGTCTTCAATAAAGTTTGTTTAAACTTTTTTTTTCAACAAACTTTATGAATGCGCATTGGCTGGAGGGGAGCGCAGAACGCTTCCCTCACAGCCACGGACCTGCAGCACCGGGGGACAGCAGCAAGGAGGTAAGTACTGGGAAAGTGGGGGGGGATTTTAACGCTTTAACGCAGCCCCAGCGTCAGGGGCGTACCTAGAGCATTTGGCACCCGGGGCGGACCCTGAGTGTGGCACCCCCCCATAATAAAAATGTAAGAAAAGACCCACAAATTTTTCAATGTTTGAAAATTGTACAATTATAGATACCAGGAATAGTGTGCCATTCAGAACCCATTAATAGTGTGCCAGTCATATACCAGTAATATTGTGCCAGTCAGATACCAGTAATATTGTGCCAGTCAGATACCAGGAATATTGTGTCAGTCAGAGGCCAGTAATAGTGTGCCAGTCAGATGCCTGTAATATTGTGCCAGTCAGATACCTGTAATATTGTGCCAGTCAGATGTCTGTAATATTGTGCCAGTCAGATACCAGTAATATTGTGCCACTCAGAGCCCAGTAATATAGTGCCAGCCAGATGCCCAGTAATATAGTGCCAGCCAGATGCCCAGTAATATTGTGCCAGCCAGAGCCCAGTAATATAGTGCCAGCCAGATGCCCAGTAATATAGTGCCAGCCAGAGCCCAGTAATATAATGCCAGCCAGAGCCCAGTAATATAGTGCCAGCCAGATGCCCAGTAATATAGTGCCAGCCAGAGCCCAGTAATATAGTGCCAGCCAGATGCCCAGTAATATTGTGCCAGCCAGATGCCCAGTTATATAGTGCCAGCCAAATGCCCAGTAATATAGTGCCAGCCAGATGCCTGTAATATTGTGCCAGCCAGAGCCCTGTAATATAGTGCCAGCCAGATGCCCAGTAATATTGTGCCAGTCAGATGCCTGTAATATTGTGCCAGCCAGAGCCCAGTAATATAGTGCCAGCCAGAGCCCAGTAATATAGTGCCAGTCAGAGCCCAGTAATATAGTGCCAGCCAGATGCCCAGTAATATAGTGCCAGCCAGATGCCCAGTAATATAGTGCCAGTCAGATGCCTGTAATATTGTGCCAGCCAGAGCCCAGTAATATAGTGCCAGCCAGATGCCCAGTAATATAGTGCCAGTCAGATGCCCAGTAATATAGTGCCAGTCAGAGCCCAGTAATATAGTGCCAGTCAGAGCCCAGTAATATTACATTACATTACATTAACATTTATTTGTACAGCGCCACCAATTCTCGAAGCGCTTGGTACAGAGCAAAGAAAGGAACTACATACTAATTTAGACAAACTAGTACAGACTGGTACATGAGGTAGAGAACCCTGCTCGTAAGCTTAATATAGTGCCAGCCAGAGCCCAGTAATATTGTGCCAGCCAGAGCCCAGTAAAATAGTGCCAGCCAGATGCCCAGTAATATAGTGCCAGCCAGAGCCCAGTAATATAGTGCCAGTCAGATGCCTGTAATATTATGCCAGCCAGATGCCCAGTAATATAGTGCCAGCCAGAGCCCAGTAATATAGTGCCAGTCAGATGCCTGTAATATTATGCCAGCCAGAGCCCAGTAATATAGTGCCAGCCAGATGCCTGTAATATTGTGCCAGCCAGAGCCCAGTAAAATAGTGCCAGCCAGATGCCCAGTAATATAGTGCCAGCCAGAGCCCAGTAATATAGTGCCAGTCAGATGCCTGTAATATTATGCCAGCCAGAGCCCAGTAATATAGTGCCAGCCAGATGCCCAGTCAGAGCCCAGTAATATAGTGCCAGCCAGAGCCCAGTAATATTGTGCCAGCCAGAGCCCAGTAATATAGTGCCAGCCAGAGCCCAGTAATATAGTGCCAGTCAGATGCCCAGTAATATAGTGCCAGCCAGAGCCCAGTAATATTGTGCCAGCCAGAGCCCAGTAATATAGTGCCAGCCAGAGCCCAGTAATATAGTGCCAGTCAGATGCCTGTAATATTGTGCCAGCCAGAGCCCAGTAAAATAGTGCCAGTCAGAGCCCTGCTCGTTTTAAACCACCCTCCTCCCCCTTCCCCATCACTTACCTAAAGGCTGCTCTCTGCTCCCGGACCGACGCCTCCTCCGTGCAGTCTTCCCTCTTTCACGGAGGAGGGAAACAGTCACCGGATGTGACGTAACGTCACATCCGGTTGCTGTGATTTATTTAATTTTTTTTAACTTTTTTCCGGCGGCCGTTTTTAGCATACATTAGGACGGCCTGGGGGGCAATTGCCTCCCTGCCCCCCGGCCCAGCCCGCCCCTGAACAGCGGTGGTTATAATAAAGTGCACGGTAATATCGATATTTGCCCTCACACTCTATTCCACATACAGATGTTTGGACTCTCTTTACATGTGACCTCCAAATAATGAGAGAGTATGAGTATCACAAAATACACAAAAATTGAATGTAGAACGTAAAATGCCTTACACTCAGGTATCAGGAACCCAGTAGAATAAAATCGTCCTGGTAAGGAGGAATAGAACTGATGGTCTCAATCCCGAGTGTTGTCCGTTAAACGTGTAGTGTGCTCTGTCACCTAAATATTTTTTTATTCTCTACATTTAAATTAAAAATATATTCAAAATGATATTTACAGTATGTTAAAAAAAAAAAAGTTTAAGCAAATGGCTAAAGTAGGCAAAAAATAAACGTGTTTTGAATGTGTCTGTGGCGTCTCCAGTTTGACATCACCTGTGGCTTGATATGAAAACGACACATTTCCCATAGAAAAGCAGTCCATTTGCATATGAAGCCACAGGTGATGTCATAAACAGGAGACTCCACAGACACGTTTAAAACACATTTTTGCTAACACACTGTATAGATCATTTGTAATCATTTTTTATTCTCTACAAATTTAGGTGATACAGTCCCTTTAACCCCTTCCCAGTGTCATGACCCGTTATCCCGTCGTGAAAATCCCTGTCTTTGAGGCCTTATGACGGGATAACCTGTCTTCCATGAGCACCGGTTTCAGGAATCTACCTCGCAATCAATGGCGGTATTCGTGAACCTGACTTGCGGCTTGAGGCCAATGTTATGTCTATGGAGGAGGTAGCAGGGCCGGTATTTTTTGTAGAAAAAGATGGCAACCCTACCCTGATGCTGACATACATAGATTGAAAGTAACAGCAGCAGGTGCCAACCCTTGCTGAACACCTGTTTCTATTACTGTGATCGGTGTTCTTCCTACTTTGTGGAGCTCATTTTATTTTCAACATTTATGTTTGCCATTTTAAAGCTATATCAAATATATTACTTTACGTTCAGTTAATTCTTGTAGCTCGGATGGTTCTGATCAGTACATTATACTGTTCGGATTTTCAATTTTTTTTTTTTTGTGTTGTTGTTGCTTTTGTTGTCTGGAAACTTTGTTTTTTTCTTTTTACAAGTTAGTTGGACAATTAGTTTGGTTAAGTAGGTTAGTGTTGCCCTAGTTGTGTATAATAAAATTGGGAAACTATGAAAAAAAAATTCTAAATGTTCCTTCTTTTGTATTTTAATACAAAATTGTAGATTTTACCATAGAAAGCGCCACATTAGTATGCTTACTTTTAAGACTGTATATGTCTTATAGAATAGCTAAAGAATGCAGTGCTGCTCCAAATCATAGTTATACTCTTCATATTTTTGAATGTACCCACAACATACTTGTAAGCTTCTCAAAGTCCATACATAAGGATACAATTAGTTAAAATAAAAAAAAATAAAAAAATACCTTGGCTTTATTATGATTCTGGGTTTTATTTTTTTGCACATGTATTTTTTTTTTTTTTTAAACAATACCTCTGCTATGTTCCGATGACTGAGACTGAATGATTTGACAGGTTCCTGGCGAGCGGCCATTTTGAAGAATGCCTTCACGTTTTCTGAAATACGATTCTTCACAATAAAATACTTATTTCTGTACATATATGGATGCACATTTTTTACAAGCAACTGTATATTGTTTCAAGATGCTTAAAAAAACATATTTTCACATTTGTTTTTAGATACTTCAAGGGAAGCCTTATGACTTTAGTATTTGTCGCTCTAACATTATGTATAAATGTTGCATTTCTAAAACTATGAACCCATATATGTACTGTGTACTGGGATTGTGTCGCAAAGACGTTTGTCTAATATCTAAATATAGAACCAAGATTCACAATGTAATTTCCGTCTTCTGTTTTACAAAGCAATATTGGACATTTATATTTACATTTTCTATATTTGGGTAGTTTTCAATTGGGATTGAAATATTATTACATTTTCAACAAGAAAAATAAAACAAATGAACAAAGATTTTTAGAAATAAAATACGTATGAAGTTTAGTCACAGAACAGCAAATTAAGGCAAAATATAAAAGCAATTAACCCAGCTGAAAATATTTGAAGAGTTGAAGGATTTCTAGTCTTTTTGTTGCAAATGTAGTTACTTGATTTTACAGTATTTCAGTACTATTCACTGTTATCAATATATATATTTTACTTACATGTCTACATAATTCTACAAATATTACAAATCAATAAAATGTAGTTTCTTCATTCATATTCCCCCCGGATTGTATGAAACAGTGCCTGAAGAAATATTTTGGTTCTCCTTTCCAAAAATAACTAAACTGCACAAAAGTTTGCAATTACTATAAATGATGTTTTTAGCTTACTGTACTTTTATAATTCTAGTTTGTTTCTCCTCTGAATTTAGAGGCCCCTGTAAAACTACGACCTCTGTAGTTCCTGGAAGTAAAAATAAATGCATTTCACATACAGCAAAAACGTATATATACCATATGAAAATAAAGTTAAAGAAACAAAGTGGGAGCCACATCTCAGACAGAGAACTGACATATCTGAAGTAGACTTCCCCGTAGGATACCTGCTAGGGAGGGGCACCATCATTTTTTACTTACCTGCACCTTTATAGAGGACACCTCCTATTCACATATCACACTGCTACCACCCAGTAGGCCAGTCCCAAAATGCATGGCACGCCTCATATGTTTTACTCTATGACAGTCCTTGGTGCAGTGAGACAAGGATCCACATTTGGGACTATCTTGAATAACCAAAGGTGAGAAAATCAAAGTGGTGGCCACATCTCAACCGAGAACAGACAGCGCTGTAATAGCTACACCTAGAGGAACATCAGTAGATGTCCGGGTCTGTGCTTGAACTTAACCCCGAACTTGACCCCGAACTTGACCCCGAACCCGAACCCCATTGGGGACACGAACTTTTGGCCACTAAAATGCCTCTAAAAAAGTCCTGGAAAAGGACTAGGGGGCTGCAAAATGAAGTAAAATGTGGGTAAGAGTGTCCTCATTCATACGAATAGGTCAATTGAACTATTCGGATGAATGGGGGCTCTATTTCGGTTTATAGAAAGTCCAAGCATTACATACAATGAAATCGCCGAACCCCGAACTCCAACACGAACATACAGTGGAATGTCCGTGTTCGGGTCCGGGGTCCAAAAAACGTAATGTTCGGTACGAACCCGAACAGTGCGGTTCGGGTTCAGTCAACACTAAACATCAGTCATGCCACACTGACTAAGCCTATGATAGGCCGAAACGTACATCTTCAGTTGCTGTGTTCCTTGTGCAGAGAAGGCTTGCCAGGCATTCCAGGTCTTCACTCCCCTGATGGGTGGGACCAGTCTAGGGTTGCCACCTTTTCTTCAAAAAAAAATACTGGCAATGCCTTAACATTGGCATCAAGCCAATTTTTTTTACCAGCCTGCCGGTGAAATACCAGCCAGGTGGCAACCCTAGACCAGTCTGATATGATAATGACGAGCTCTCTTCCATAATGGTGATAACAAATGGCGGGAGCACTCTACTCATTTGAACTCACAATCATGCTGTTATAGAAAGTATTTTTTCTTTAGATCTTAACCAAGACATAATGGGACTTGGCAGATGTACATACCTAAGCGCTAGGAATGCCAAGTGTGTTTAAAATATCATGTGGAATTTATATATTTTTTTTCCCTCCAGCTCAGCAGGGGAGAGCTGAAATGTTACAATAAATATGTTTTATTTATAGCCAGGCATTAGGTAAATATGTGCCACTTTTGGATGTTTTAAATTGCTACTGCATATTTTTCAAACAACGCAATAGACTACAACGAAACTCAATACACTTAACTGACAGCCAGCCTGACAATAACTTGTTCATAAATCCCCAAATGTGATGTTCATGGGGTGCCAGAGGTAGGACTCAACAGAACACATTCACAAAACTATGGTGAATAGGGTGCCACCTTTTCTTCTGAAAAATACCGGCCTTGGTACTGTCTCCATAGACTTAACATTGGCCTGATGCCAATTTTTTACCGGCCTGCCGGTAAAATACCGGCCAGGTGGCAACCCTAATGGTGAACTGCCAACTGAACTGCAAAATCAGGCATTAAAAGCCAAGCTGGAAAAATTCTACAAGTCACCTATGCATATCTACCAACTCTCTCCCTGGCAAATCTGGAAGCCGGGGGCGGAGCTTGGGAAGTCGAGAGTCAGCGCTAGAGCACATGCGCAGTAGGTGCTGTCCCTTGTAGTGGCAGTTCTACTGCGCATGTGCAGTAGCCAGTCTATGGTGTCTCAGACTCCAGACACCTCCATCTTCACAGGGGGATTGGTCTCTGAAGTCCAGCTGTCCTGCCAAGCTCTGACTGTTCTGAAAAAATGGGACAGAGGTAGAGCCATGGCGAGACAACAAGATTGGCTCCCGAAATCAGGACTGTCCCGAGCAAATCAGGGCAGTTGGGAGGTATGTCTATGTTTACAGCTCAGCTAGTAATGCATGAGTTTTGCGTTTTATTTGTCATTTCACTTTTTAGTGAATCAATCCCAAAGTGTTTTTTTTTTCCCATCAAGCACCAGATCCAGGACCGTCTTTAACGCGGGGCAAACGGGACAGCTGCCCTGGGCTCAGTTACTCCTGGGGGGCCCCAAGGCAGCTGTCCGTGGGCCCCCAGCCCCTGCTTGCCGCGTTCACAACGCATTGCGCTTGTGAACGCTTTTTTCCGGCAAGCCGCATCCGGTGGATGCGACGTCCGGAAAAAGAAAAAAAAAATGGACGCCGGATGTGACGTTACGTCACATCCGGTGACTGTTTCCCTCCTCCGTGCAAGAGGGAAGACTGCACGGAGGAGACATCCAGCAGGGGACACGGAGCACCTTCATGTAAGTACTTGGGAACAGGGGCGGGGGGCTGACTGGCACTATATTCCTGGGTATCTGCCTGGCACAATATTCCTGGGCTCTGACTGGCATAATAATACTGGGCATCTGACTAGCATAATAATACTGGGCATCTGACTGGCACAATATTACTGGGCATCTGGCTGGCACAATATTACTGGGCTCTGACTGGCATAATAATACTGGGCATCTGGCTGGCACTATATTCCTGGGCATCTGGCTGGCACTATATTACTGGGCATCTGGCTGGCACAATAATACTGGGCATCTGGCTGGCACAATATTACTGGGCATCTGGCTGGCACAATATTACTGGGCTCTGACTGGCACAATATTACAGGCATCTGACTGGCACAATATTCCTGGCCTCTGACTGGCACACTATTACAGTCATCTGACTGGCATAATATTACAGGCATCTGACTGGCACACTATTACAGGCATCTGACTGGCATAATATTACAGGCATCTGACTGGCACAATATTCCTGGTATCTGACTGGCACAATATTACTGGGCATCTGGATGGCACAATATTACTGGGCTCTGACTGGCATAATAATACTGGGCATCTGGCTGGCACTATATTCCTGGGCATCTGGCTGGCACTATATTACTGGGCATCTGGCTGGCACAATAATACTGGGCATCTGGCTGGCACTATATTCCTGGGCATCTGGCTGGCACAATATTACTGGGCATCTGGCTGGCACAATATTACTGGGCTCTGACTGGCACAATATTACAGGCATCTGACTGGCACAATATTCCTGGCCTCTGACTGGCACACTATTACAGTCATCTGACTGGCATAATATTACAGGCATCTGACTGGCACACTATTACAGGCATCTGACTGGCATAATATTACAGGCATCTGACTGGCACAATATTCCTGGTATCTGACTGGCACAATATTCCTGGTATCTGACTGGCACAATATTACTGGTATCTGACTGGCACATTATTACTGGGCTCTGACTGGCCCAATATTGCAGGCATCTGACTGGCACAATATTGCAGGCATCTGACTGGCACATTATTACTGGGCTCTGAATTGCACAATATTGCAGGCATCTGACTGGCACAATATTACAGGCATCTGACTGGCACAATATTACAGGCATCTGACTGGCACAATATTACTGGGGTCTGAATTTCACAATATTCCTGGGCTCTGACTGGCACAATATTCCTGGGCTCTGACTGGCACAATATTCCTGGGCTCTGACTGGCACAATATTACTGGGCTCTGACTGGCACAATAATACTGCGCTCTGACTGGCACAATATTACTGGCATCTGAAAGGCACAATATTACTGGCATCTGAAAGGCACAATATTACTGGCATCTGAATGGCACAACAATTATGGCATATGTGTGTAGGTGTGGGGGGGGGGGGGGGTAACATTGCGATGGATGGCGGGATTGCATGCAGGGGAGGGGGCAGGGTCCAGGGGGCCCAAGCAAATGCTTGCCCAGGGTCCAATCACTATTAAAGACGGCCCTGACCAGATCAAAGTTCTCCTCTCCCCCTTCTGTGGATCTCCTCTGCTCCAAATTTCTGTCAGATTCTCTGCTTTTAAATTTCTAAGGAGCAGGAAGATCAGTATAGCATTGTATAGAGTAAACCCTATTTTTTTTTGAGGCAGAATACAATATCAATAAATCATAGTGCTCCTGGATGGAAATCAACAGTGCCTGAAGAAATATAGAGCATAGAAACATAGACTGTGTCGGAAGATAAGAAACGTTCGGCCCATCTAGTCTGCCTAATTTTCTGAATACTTTCATTAGTCCCTGGCCTTATCTTATATCTAGAATAGCCTTGTGCCTATCCCACGCATGCTTAAACTCCTTCACTGTGTTAACCTCTACCACATCTGCTGGAATGCTATTACATGCATCCCCTACCCTCTCAGTAAAATAGTATTTCAGGATATTACCTTTAAACCCTTTCCCCTGTAATCTGACTATGTCCTCTTGTTGTGGTATTTTTCTTCTTAGTATGAATTTAAGTGTTTCTATCATATAAAACTACAAGAAAGTTTACAATTACTACATCTATAAGTTATGTTTTCCATTTACTGTACTGTACAAAAATGTAGCTGACAGTTTAAAACAGACAATAATAAAAAAAAAAACCCTAACCCGAATACTAAATTAACCCCCCCAGCCCTAATACTAAAATTAACCCCCCCCCCGAACCTTAATACTAAATTAACCCCCCGAGCCCTAATACTAAAATTACCCCCGAACCCTAATACTAAATTAACCAGCCCAAACCCTAATACTAAAATTAACTCCCCCGAACCGTAATACTAAATTAACCCCCCCGAGACCTATACTAAAATTACCCCCCTGAACCCTAATACTATATTAACCCCCCAGAGCCCTAACACTAAAATTACCCCCCGAACCCTAACACTAACATTAACTCCCCCAACCTTAATACTAAATTAACCCCCAAACCCTAATACTAAATTAACCCAAATACTAATGCTACCCCCCCACTGGCAAATGTACACACTGGCAAATGTGTAATTTGCATATCAGGCCACAGGTGATGTCATAAGCAGGGGACGCCACAGACACATTTAAAAACACATTTCTCTGCTATCAACTAATGATCTGCTGGTGGATGAGCCGCGGAGGTCTTTTGCTACATTCACATTATAAACAATATTTAGCTGACGGAATCCCTTCCAAAAGCAAATGGATCATATATTGAAAAAAATGTTTTGATTCGATACCGATGATTGCGTTGCTTGGACAGGATGTCAGGTGTGACCTGAGTGTAGAAACATTGCTAAGTGTGCAAAAATCCAGTCTAAATCGCTTTGTTTACTGAAATCTGAGACCCAAAAATTCTAAGGGTTGTTTTTAAACAGTGTTTAGTTTTACATTAGCATTAACAGTTAGTCAGTTATTTGGTTAAGTAGGACCCCAATAAGTGCAAAAGGTGAGCCAAGCGTACTGGAACAGTTCTTTGCGGCCGCTTCATAGCGAGAATTCAAGCGCCTGATAGTTTGTTGCTATGAGGTGCTCATTAGGACAAGATTAGTTTCTAGGATTAGTTTTAGTAAAGAATCCAAATGATGTCACTTATGATCACATACAAATTTACTGTGTGAAATATGGCAGCGTATAGAGGTACACAAGAGACAGACCTCACACAGTTTTTGTGGGCCAAGAGCCTTGAAACACATTTACTCTCTCTGCACTGCCTCAGTTTTCTTAACAGACAGGTACGTGACATGCTTCCTGTTTGGATTCTTAGTTGCTGAGTCCAGCTAAGTGTGAGTCCTACACACTGCATAATGCCATGCCATACACAATTACTCTTCACAGTTGATAAGCCTAGCAGAGCGATTGTACATTAGGATCACATGTTCCACAATGCTGAAAAGACATTTGATTGTTTCCCCGAAGAGCAGAAAGTTCACAGGAACTCAGATATTTAACTAATGCATACAACGTGCAAAGGAGCTAAGCCTGGAATTCATTATAACTCTCTGATATGTTACTTATTCTATGCAGCATCTTCCAGGTGCCCCATAGTGCCCAAAGTGCCCCATACTACCATTTCAGTGCCATGCAAGTGTGACGCACAACACAACTAACTCATTCCTAAACATAGAACTGGAAACATTATTAGTAGAACTTCTGAATGTCCTAAGGAATTGTTTAAGTCCATCGGAGTGATCAATGCATATTTCATCCTATCGTACTATATCACATAGAGGTAGAATGGTAATAGGGTATGCGCAGTAGAAAAAGAACAGTCTCATTAACTGGGACCAGTTCCAATAGAAGTAATTGTGTGGTCATTTCTTAAGGTAACTGAACCTCTGTCCTCATTGGTATTGTGGAGGACTGTCCAAGGTGGGCTTTGAGCTTCTCAGTAGGGCCAGAAATGTTGTTGGTTAAACACACACGGAGCTCAGTAAGTGCTGCTTACGCTCCCCGTGTGATGTAGTGATAATGCAATGATAAAGCGTGGGGAACGAGAGCAGCACTTACTGCTCCGTGTTTAACACACAGAGCTTATGCTGCTGCCCATGGCTCCCCCGTGAAGCAGATGCCGCTCTGCTTCACAAGGTAATGTCAGACCTTCACCTCTCACCTTGTGAGGCTCGCCCCCTCCCTGAATCCGTTGTGCAGAGGACTGGTGAGGGGAGATCTTCTGATCTCCCCAGCCAGTGCCTCTTCCAGCAAACTCTTCTTTTTTTAAAGTGACAGGCGCCCCCCTGGGGTGTTGCGCCCTGTGCGGTCGCACACCCAAAAGACCGGCCCTGATTGCCCCACATGCGCATAGGTTTCATATTCCAGTATGCTTTTTGTAGAGCCTCTCTTTTAACATAATGTACACAGTATGTACCTAGGGGGAAAGTTTGGTGGCTTTTTCTGCCTTTGCACTCTGGCAACCCGCTCTAAATGCACTGTGACAGGGTCCTTACATAGGCTATTATCAAGTAAGTCCTGCAGGTTACACCTCCTGGCCCAGTTGTACAGTGCCTCTATCTGCTGCTGCAGTGTATAGATCTGGATACCTGGTCTTGTATATGCTTGTTTAGAGAATCAGTGGTATTCTGCAACAGCAGTGCCCCTTCTTCTGGCATGATAACACGTACGTCCATGTTTGATGTCCTGTCTCAGTTCCTGATAACACGTACATCCATGTTTGATGTCCTGTCTCAGTTCCTCATTATCAATTCATAGTGGGGAAACAACTTCTTCTACTATCTCTTTAATGTCAGCCTTTGACAGTAGCATGTGGAAGGCTTCCCTCTAGTCAGGCACATCAGGCCGAGAATTATGGTCCCTCTATTGGCTGGTGTCCTTCTTAGGTTGGCCCGAGCTGGTCCCAGGACTCTGCAAACTAGCATAGAAGTTCTCCACCAGTGGTGGTTTGGACTTTTTTTTTTTTTGTCCATTAGAGGCATAATTTCTGTTCTGTCATCCCAAACCGGGGTTTTTAGGCTGGAAAGTGGGTACAGGCAGCAACAGAGCTCAAAAAAACATGTCAATCTCCATGACCAGCTGCACAACCCCGCCTGCACCTCCCCTGCATACGTTATTTACCACGCTGCCATTACATCACAGGTAATGTTCTACATTAGAGCTGTCACCGTGACTATAGGCTGGCATCACATCACATCATTGTTCACCGTCAACAGCTGATCACCCTAAAGATACGGGGGGCCTGGACCATCGGTATTTGTTGAACATTCCAGTAATGTTGTGTAGACAGTGGTCCATTGTTATCTGGGACTGATGAAGATGGTTCCAGCAATAAATATGCGGCATGAGACTAAAGATACAAGAGTTCCGAGCTTTCCTTCATTTATATGCACCACAGCGGCAGGAACCTACTACCTTGAGTACACACTGGAGATACCGGGGAGATACCAAAAACATGCTGCAGTGGGACCCCTGAGACTGAGGGGGGGGGGGGGCAGGTCCATTGGACCAGAATCAAAAATCTCCTACATAAATATTTTAGAGAAGCCCTCTTTAAATACTATTAATACATGTTTGAACTTTAAATAACATTATTGAGTGAGGATTCCGGTAATATTACCAGTTCCATTTATTTCCAAAGCAAGGGCTACAGTGTTACCTCTGGGTTAAATCTACCCGTATGAATAGTTTTGTTTATTCCTAATAGTAAAGAATGTTGCAATGTCCCTGTCCAAAAAGGGAACAAACCCCATAATTGTCCATACTGGGTGACTGTAGTTCCAGAAGGTGCTATTCTTTCTCGGAATGCAGACCACTAACATTCCTAACATTCTTAAGAATGTGTTGTGGTCCTGAATGGGTTACAGTGATTTTCTTTCATCTATTGGAAAACCAGTGCCAAGGGAAAGAGTACCAGTCACTCACACAACATTGCATGTGGTGTGGAGGAATAAGGAGATCCAGGAAACGATGCTGGGAAAACAATGGAGAGATACTATACCCATTTCTGGCTCTAGGCCGTGTCTTGTTCAGTTTGCCAGCCAAATAATTTGACACCACAGTCAATGCAAGGAATCACAGTGGTAATGTGGTAAATGGTATATTTAAAAAAAAAAATCGGGAAATTGGATTCCGAGGCGTAGGAGGGGGAATGGCCTTAGTCTCCCCGCCCCTGCTCTTCGCCATCCTATTATGTGGTTGTAGTGCACGCTAAAAAAGTTTCTCTTATTTCACCTTGCTTATTATTGCACCAAGAGAGTCTTAAATTGTAAATTGTATTGGTATGAACAATTAATAAAAAAGAAAGAAACTGTAAAAAAAAAAAAAAAAAATCTGTTATCATTAAATTTAGTATTTTTGTAATTCTTTCAAAAGATGGTTTAGCTTTGTTCATCCTAGAGACATGGATCTGTCACAAGAGTATATTCACAGAGCTGCAGATTTTCCAAGAGAAGCTTCTATTCCTGACTAAAACATGGTCAATCAGAAAAAGTTTGGCAATGGCAAACAGTAGCATGTATTTCGGGGGTTTGTGTGCTCTGAACAGACAGCACAAAAACCCCGGAAACACACGAAATAGATCTGAGAGGCTGACAGCTATCACTATTGGGACCACTTTGGCCTTCACTTTCCACATCTTCTCTAGATTCACACATTTTATTTGTATTGTATTATACTATATTTATTTCTTTTTTTCTGACTTCTGGTCCTTGTCTACTATCATGAAATCAGATAGACTGGCCAAACCCAGATTGATTGGCCAGAGATTCCACAGAAGGTCATGGAGAATATATACATATATTTTGTGGACATCTCTATCTGTATACAGTTTTTAATCAACAAAAAATTCTGTTTCTATTATAATAATCCTGATTACATTTGTTTACTCTCTTGTAATATTCCTGTTCCATCTTTAACATTTTCAAGAATGCAAACACCACGTATCCGTTTGTTGCAATTTATGCAATATATTAACCTTGAATATAACAGCTGATACTTTTGCACTGTAGCCGTAAATAGCCACTAAACCAGGGCCGATCCTAGGGTCACGGGCGCCTGGGTGCAGGTTTTCCTTTGGCGCCCAAGGATGGGCGTGGCTATATTATAAACTCCTCCCCTTTAGACATTTCTGTTCCAGGCATGCCCATTTCAATATTGGGGAGAGGGGGAGGGAGAAAACTTTATTTTAATGTAAAGGACCAACGTTTATTTTAAATAAAGATATATATTTTGCCATAATACTGTGTAGTGGTTTTATTTATTTCTATGATGCTCAGCCAGCAACATGGGAGACTTTTTGCTGGCTAACAGAATGAGTTTTAACTACTGTTCCCATGATGCCAACCAGCCAAAGTCTCTCATTAGTCTGGCTGAGCATCATTTGAAAAGAAGTACACAAAGAGTGATAAATAATATTCCACCAAGTCACTCACGTGTCTCTCTCTCTCCCCCCATACCCTCATGTCTGTCTGTCTCTCCCCGTACCCTCATGTCTGTCTGTCTCTCCCTGTACCCTCATGTCTGTCTCTCTCTCCCCGTACCCTCATGTCTGTCTCTCTCTCCCCGTACCCTCATGTCTGTCTCTCTCTCCCCATTCCCTCATGTCTGTCTCTCTCTCCACTCATGCTCCATGTCTCTCTCTCTCTCCATTCATGCTCCATATCTGTCTCTCTCTCTCCACTCATACTCCATGTCTGTCTGTCTCCCACTCTGCACTCATTCCCCATGTCTGTCTCTCACTCTGCACTCATTCCACATGTCTGTCTCTCACTCTGCACTCATTCCACATGTCTGTCTCTCACTCTGCACTCATTCCCCATGCCTGTCTCTGACTCTCCACTCATTGCCCATGTCTGTCTCTCTCTCCACTCATACCCCATGTTTGTCTCTCTCCACTCATACCCCATGTCTGTCTGTCACACCCCATATCTTTCTCCTATACCTCCTACCTACCATGTATTTGTCTCTTCCCATGTCCCTTTCCATGCCCACTACTGGCCTCATCTCAGAACTCAATTAGCACTGCCTTGATCTCCCCGCACATAGTGATGACTGAAGTCATCACTGTGCACGGAAAGAGCAGAAAGCGCTGACTGAGGTCTAAGGGGAAACATGGCGCCGATCTGCAGAGCCAGCTGAGAGGCAGCAAAGCAGCACATGGGCAGCCCATTTGCAAAGGTGTACTTAGGGTACACTTTGCCATTAACATAAGCAACAGCCAGTTTGCCTATTAAAAATGCTACAGTTTGCCCAATAAAAATGCCAGTTTGTCCATTAAAATACACCAGTTTCCCAAGTAATATACCAATTATTTAGCCCATTAATATGCTACAGCCAGTTTGTCCATTAATATACAATAGACAATTTGCCCACTGTTATGTCACAGACAGTTTTCCCATTTATATACCAATGTTAGTTTGCCAATTAATAGGCTACAGCCAATATGCCACAGTTAGTTTACCCAATAAAAGCATATCCTCTCCTGCCTTCCCCAGTACTCACCTTGCTGCTGCTCTCGCGTCCCCGGCCGTCTCCTCCGTACACGCTGAGTGCAGGAGGCGGGAAATAGACGCCAGCTGGTAGGGGGCTGGTGCCCTCCATGTGATAAATTGATTAGCGCAGTGAGGGCTCCGGGCAAGAACACACTTACACACAGCCACACATAAATACACACAGTCATACATAAATACACACGGTCATACATAAATACACACAGTCACACATAAATACACACAGTCACACAAACACAGTTACACACTTAGTCACCCTCACAGACATACATTTACACAGAAACCCTTATACACACTGTCACACATACATAAATACACACAGTCATACATAAATACACACAGTCACACATAAATACAGACTGTCACACATAAATACACAGTCACATATAAATACACACAGTCATACATAAATACACACAGTCACACAAACACAGTTATACACTTAGTCACCCTCACAGACATACATTTACACAGACACCCTTATACACACTGTCACACATACATAAATACACACACAGCCACCTTTACACACTTAGGCACAGGATAAACTTGCACAGACACTCATGTACACACACTTACACAGACAGTAATACACACATAGTTATACACATTGACACACACATACACACTTATACACATTCACACACACTTACACAGACAGTAACACACACAGTTATACACATTGACACACACATACAGACTTATACACGTACACACACACACTTACACAAACAGTAACACACACATAGTTATGCACATTGACACACACATACACAGACAGTAACACACACATAGTTATACATATTGACACACACATACACAGACAGTAACACACACATAGTTATACACATTGACACACACATACACACTTATACACATACACACACACTTACACAGACAGTAATACATGCTTAGTTATACACATTGACACACACATACACACTTATACACATACACGCACACACTTACACAGACAGTAACACACACATAGTTATACATATTGACACACACATACACAGACAGTAACACACACATAGTTATACACATTGACACACACATACACACTTATACACATACACAAACACAGACAGTAACACACACATAGTTATACACCTTGACACACACATACACACTTATACACATACACACACACACTTACACTGACAGTAATACACGCTTAGTTATACACATTGACACACACATACACACACAGTAACACACACATAGTTATACACATTGACACACACATACAGACTTATACACAAACACTTACACAGACAGTAACACACACATAGTTATACAAATTGACACACACATACAGACTTATACATATACACACACTTACACAGACAGTAACACACACATAGTTATACACATTGACAAACACATACAGACTTATACACAAACACTTACACAGACAGTAACACACACAGTTATACACCTGGACACACACATACACACTTATACACATTCACACACACTTACACAGACAGTAACACACACATAGTTATACACCTTGACACACACATACACACTTATACACATTCACAGACACTTCCACACTTTCTTTCTTTTTTTTATTTGATATTTTAACACCCCCCAAACCCTAACTGTTACCTCCTCCTTCTTGTTAATCCAAGCACAGAGCAACGGGGGAAAGCTCCGCCCCCGTCGCGTTCTGTGATTGGCTGCAGGGAGGAGGATGTTCTCTATGGTGTCTTGGCAGATACTCTAGAGAACGTCCTTCTCCCGGCAGCAGCCAATCACAGAACGCGACGGGGGCGGAGCTTGCACCCGTCGCGCTGTGCTTGCTTTAACAAGGAGGAGGACGGCAGGGAGAGAGCTCCCTGCTTTCTGCGCCTCTCCTCTCGTGCGCCTGGGCGCGGTGCACCCCGTGCACCCGCCCAGGATCGGCCCTGCACTAAACATTTACTCCGTTGCCGACAATGGACGTTCCGCGATCAAGGCAATAGGCAGCACCGAAATTCCGGGTTTGGGGCACCCATGATCGATCGTGGGAGCGATTGTGGGAGCCATATTGCTGGAGCAGCATGCTCCTGCAATATGGCTGTGCTCTCTTGTGGTTAGAGCTTCGGAAGTAAAAAAAAAAAATTTGTTGTTAGGGTTACAATTAAATTAGGGTTAGCATAAGGGATAGAGTTACAATTAAATTCAAATTAAAATATATTAAGGGTTAGAATAAGGGTTAGAGTTGGAGTTAAATTTAGTGCTAGGGTTAAATTTAGGGTTTAGGTTGGGGTCAAAAGGTTAATGTAGGAAAAAAACACTATTTTTGGTTTTTGCGTTATAAAAACTGCAGAAAAACATGGAAACAAGCATATATCTGAACTCAGGACAACATGTAGAAACTATTTAGATGGGGTCTTTTTTAATGATTGTATTTGTGTAAATTATTTTTTAGGTCAAAGTTAGAAAAAGTGTTTTTTTATTTTTTCATCATATTTTATAATTTTTCTTTTTGTAGTAAATTATAAGATATAATGAACATAATGGTATCTAATGAAAGCCCTTCTTATGACAATAAAAACAACATATAATTTGTGTGGGTATAGTATGTGAGAAAGAATAGAATTGCAGCTAAACACAAACACCCCAGAAATGTAAAAACAGCCCTTGTCACCAAGGGAAAGTCAAAGGTCAAAAGGTCTTGTCACTAAGGGGTTAAGTACATATAAGTAGCTCATCAGTCAAGCACAATTGTATTGTAGTATTTCACAACTTGCACATTACTGGCTTGCATCACATTACACTACTTACATTGTTTGCTTCTCGCACCTTCACCCAGTCTAGTAACATTTTCAATCAAACAACATGGAAAGCTACGGGGACTATTTGTTCAATTATATCTGTTTAAAGGGATTTAATTGAGAATATACAGATCCTTACGTATGTAGATAAGACTAGAGGCAAACTTTATGGACTTTCATGTCCAGTACTTTACAAAATTATTTGTTCAGGCCTCAGTCACTGTCTCATGAAAGCAGGACTATGTGAGACAAAGGGCTTTATTCATGAATGAGAGAATAGCAGGGAATTGACAAGGCAAATCCAAACTTAAAGGGACTCTCCCACCAAAAAATGAAAAGGTTTTCTTTTTTTTTTTCTTTTGTATTGTTGATTTCAGATATGTCTTTTGTTTTTGTTATGTGACTGTATTTAATAAAATATGTAACTAAACAAGTGTGACTGGGAGCTGCCATTTTGTGAAATAGTGACTTTACAGCACAAATTTCTCGCTTTGGGGCAGGGGACACAGAATGCAGTCTATATGTATTACTATAAGTACTATACATTATAAGTATAACTATTACATCACAAGGGGGCAGAGTTGGAAAGCAGGTACAAAAAAGGTAGGTTTGTGTTGGAAAGCAGGTAAAAAAAAGTTATACACATCCACCTAGTCCTGTCCACTATGATAAACAGGAGCCAGCAAGAGAGCAGGGGAGTATCTTATGACATCATCATGCAGGCTGTGGCCATAATTGGAAAAATGAGACTGGTTGGAATAATTTGGACATTGTTGCATCATGGGAAACATTCACAAAATGGAGCCAGGAGATAAACACCTAATTTTATTTTTCCTTTTATATGCTATTAATTCAATCATATAAAAAAAAAAAAAACAGGCATATGATTTATACCCTTTTTACTTAAATATGAGACAATGTTTTTTTCAGAAAATGTCCCCTTGTCTTACATTCGAGGTTCATCTTATAATCAGACCTCAGATCGAGGTCTGACTATAAGACTGGGATCCAGGTCCCCCGCAGAGCTGCAGAGGACCTGGATCACCCTAGCCACCAGGGAAATTGGGGCAGCCAGTGGATGTCTGCACATACATGTAGACATCCTCCTCTGCTTCCTGACACGTCCGCCGGGTCTTCTATGACAGCGGTCCGTCATAGAAGACGGAAGTAGCGGGCAGCAGCGGAGGATGTCTGTACATACCAGCTGCCCCCACTTGCCACCAGGGAGATTGGCTAAGTCTGGGGGAGGAAGGTAGAGGCAGCATTGGGTGAGGGAGGGAGGATGGAGAGGCAGCATTGGGTGAGGGAAGGGGGATGGAGAGGCAGCATTGGGTGAGGGAAGGGGGATCGAGAGGCAGCATTGGGCAAGTCTGGGGGAGAGGCAGTATTAGGCAAGTCTTCGGTAGGGAGGGGAGAGAGGAGGCATTGGGTAAGTCTGGGGGAGGCAGCATTGGGTAAGTCTGGGGGAGGAGGGGCGAGGCAGCAATGGGCAAGTCTGGGGGAGAGGCAGCATTGGGCAAGTCTGGGGGAGTGGCAGCATTGGGTAAGTCTGGGGAGGCAGCACTGGTTAAGTCTGAGGGGTAGGGGCAGCATTGGATAAGTCTGGTGGGCAAATGGCTGTGGGGGCGATGCATTGGCTACGTCTGGGGGCAGATGGGCAAATAAAAGGATATAAACACAAGAAATGCATTTTTTTCTATCATCATTTTTATTAAATATGAGACTATATACAAGTTACCCTTTTTTCCTATAGGGTAGTCTTATATTCTGGCTTTAAAAAAAAAATACTTTTTAATGTTTTTCATCCCCAGCTGAAATTAACCTCCTGGACTCTGTGACAAAGAATGTAATCCTGTTCTGTGGCTATAAGAGATAAAATTAAAAACACAGGCTGAGAAACTCTTAATTTATGAAGGGCGTTCATTTCAATGCAAAATATATAACTGTTCCATTCAGGTCTTGCCCAAGACATTGTGCTGCCTGGGTCCAGAAACTAAATGCTGACCCCACCCATACAGAGAGTCATTCTCACACAGACACACGCAAAGTCTCATACATTCACAGGCTCACAGTCATGTACATACAGTTACATATACACAGTCACACACACACACGTTCACAGACCGGAGCCAGCAGTTTGTTTTGTATTAATCATTAAGGAATTAAATTCCATATCTATCTCTATCCCCTCTCCCTGCTGTTACCTTTCATGGAGGGGAGATGGGGGTATGGAGAGGGCCCTTGTGTGAGTAAAGACCTTCTTGAGCTGAAATGCTGCTTCAAGCTCAATGCCAGGATGGCACGTGGTACCTCTTACTCAGACTCAGAAGCACTGAGCACGAGGAACAGGGAACCTGTACTGATCATGGTACACCCTTGCTCTGCATTCCAAGCCTCCCGTACAGTCACCAGGGGACCACAAATTAGAGAGAGAGAGAGAGAGAAAAAACAGAGCTGTGGCTAAGGTGGTAAATTGCCACTCCTTTTAATGTGCCACTTGGGTTTTTGGACCTGCCCAGACCCATTATAGGGCCAGCGCTGGTTCTATTCCATAATTTAACAATGCAACAGGTCAAATCTTGGTACGGTCTCATTTGTGGCTCTCAAATAGATTTTCCAGATCTGCCATTTTTATCTGGGACACGTAACTTTTACATGCTTCACTGCATGATTCATGTCTATGCAGAACGAATCAAGTAGTCAAGGAGGGCGCGTGGATTTTATAGGAATTATACCGACTCTTTAATTGGTTACTTCTGGACACATGAACTTAACAATAGTTGCCTACACACCCAGATTTCATTGCATGGTCCTGTTCTTTGGCGCCCAAATCTGTCAAATTCAGGGCTGTCCTGGCATTGCAGCTGCTACCTACTCTGGGAAGGCTGAAGCTCTAAACTTTGGGGGTCAAACAGGGATGTTATCAAGTACGCTCTGCATACTGAAGGTGGCAAGTAAACTTTTTGTTGTAGGAAATTAGGGTTGCCACCTTTTCTTCAGAAAAATACTGGCTTTGGTACTGTCTCCATAGACATAACATTGGTCTGATGACAATTTTTTTTACCAGCCTGCCGGTAAAATACCAGCCAGGGGGCAACCCTACTGGAAATGCTACGCAAATACTACATGGGGATAAGTGATTCCATCCTATTCCCCCAGTCAGTAGATCCAATCAGTGTTAGCTCAACTTTGCCTAACTCTGTTTACACTCTATATAGACTCTACCAGTGGGTGGGGCATCTATAGGAGGAACATACCACATTGGAAGTCACCCATCAGGAGATACCACTGCAAGGGGGGGGGGAGTACATTCATGCTCCTAAGGAAAATTAAATGGGACAATCTACAAACTCCCCTGACATACTTTGCACATCTCAGGCACAAGGACTCCTGCAATTAACTAGATTGACTCCTAAATTTTGTCTCCCAAAGTCTAAAAATACTTGTCAATTCCTGTACATGATATATAGTTATTTAAAAACCCATGGTTAAAATGAAATGTCTCCAGCAAGGAAAGGGTCAACGTTTTGAGAGGCCGGTGAGAGAGGGAAACCAGAGAACTCCAATAGCCCCGCCCTCTGTTCAAGCCCTCCTCCAACCCTGGACTGCCAATGGAATGACGCAGGCAATCCCTGGCACGTGACCGCAAAGGAATGCTAACAATGCGGCCAACGGCCAAGTCCGTCCCGCTGCATTCTATCGGTTGCGACCAGTGGGGAAGAAGGGGAGGGGGGAGAGTAGACAACGAAGATCCACGGGAAGTGGAACCAAGGATTTTAGCCGGACTGCCTCAAGTGGGAACTGATCATGACCGGTAAATCGCCGCTTTTTGGATGACTTGTCACGTGTGTATACAGGTGGCGTGTGCTCCCGCGCGACATGCTAATGACCTGTATTCTTCATTAGTTGTAACCTTTCCCCTGGGTGCAGTGACAGCATGGCTCTCTGCGTGCAGTGTGTTTACTATTAAAGGGCTTAAGAACAAGGGGAGGACATTTCTGGCTCAATCATTAAATCTTGTAATGCCTTACCATTGGCATTCCAGCGCAACTGAGCAATATAGGAAATGTAGTCGCTCAACAGCTGGAGAGCAGTATGGGAAATGCAGTCTCCCAAGAGCTGGAGAGCAGTATGGGTAATGGAGTCCCCCAACAGCTGGAGATCAGTAAGGTAAATGCAGTCCCCCAAGAGCTGGAGAGCAGTATGGGTAATGGAGTCCCCCAACAGCTGGAGATCAGTAAGGTAAATGCAGTCCCCCAAGAGCTGGAGAGCAGTATGGGTAATGGAGTCCCCCAACAGCTGGAGAGCAGTATGGGAAATGCAGTCTCCCAAGAGCTGGAGAGCAGTATGGGTAATGGAGTCCCCCAACAGCTGGAGATCAGTAAGGTAAATGCAGTCCCCCAAGAGCTGGAGAGCAGTATGGGTAATGGAGTCCCCCAACAGCTGGAGATCAGTAAGGTAAATGCAGTCCCCCAAGAGCTGGAGAGCAGTATGGGAAATGTAGTTCCCCAAGAGCTGGAGAGCAGTATGGGAAATGCAGTCTCCCAAGAGCTGGAGAGCAGTATGGGTAATGGAGTCCCCCAACAGCTGGAGATCAGTAAGGTAAATGCAGTCCCCCAAGAGCTGGAGAGCAGTATGGGAAATGTAGTCTCCCCAAGAGCTGGAGAGCAGTATGGGAAATGTAGTCTCCCCAAGAGCTGGAGAGCAGTATGGGAAATGTAGTTCCCAGGAGTTGGGAGAGCAGTATGGGAAATGTAGTCTCCCAAGAGTTGGGAGAGCAG
This sequence comes from Pelodytes ibericus, assembly GCA_036172795.1. Classification (NCBI taxonomy): domain Eukaryota; kingdom Metazoa; phylum Chordata; class Amphibia; order Anura; family Pelodytidae; genus Pelodytes; species Pelodytes ibericus. The sequence goes on from CM069857.1 coordinate 267,812,618, forward strand.
TATGGGAAATGTAGTCTCCCAAGAGCTGGAGAGCAGTATGGGAAATGTAGTTCCCCAAGAGCTGGAGAGCAGTATGGGAAATGTAGTTCCCCAAGAGCTGGAGAGCAGTATGGGAAATGTAGTCTCCCCAAGAGCTGGAGAGCAGTATGGGAAATGTAGTTCCCAGGAGTTGGGAGAGCAGTATGGGAAATGTAGTCTCCCAAGAGCTGGAGAGCAGTATGGGAAATGTAGTCTCCCAAGAGCTGGAGAGCAGTATGGGAAATGTAGTCTCCCCAAGAGCTGGAGAGCAGTATGGGAAATGTAGTTCCCAGGAGTTGGGAGAGCAGTATGGGAAATGTAGTTCCCCAAGAACTGGAGAGCTGTATGAGTTCCACAAGAGCTGTGGAGCCAATTATTTGTTATAAAACCTCTTCTGGCTAGAGACAACTTGGTTTTGGACTCCAGAAATCCATTCCCACTTAATGCTGTTGGTAATAATTATCATTATATAGAAATATTAAAATACTATAACTGCTAAAAGTCTAGTTAAGAAACTTCCCTCTTTTGCAAGTACAATTTATCTAAAATACACTCTGGATGTACAGCTCACTTCAAAAGGTCCTGGGTGAGCCACTGATTCTCCAGAAACCAATAAAGTATTAATGACTTTTGGACCAAGCATTTAAACTGCTGCAGCCCTTCCCTATTTGGCATCCCTTGCTAGGAAATATGTGATTGATAGCACTGGAATCCAATATATTCTGCCGCATGGCTGATATTATTATGTGTTGATTTCATATTTGTAGCCAGAATGGTATTTTGTTAAGATCTCTGCAGTGAGTATATTGGGGAACCATTTTTAGTATGATGAGGAAGGCGACTTTTCAGCCCTGTTCCATCACAAAAAAGTTTGATGTAAACTATTATCCTGTGTCCCGGAGGTACTGACTTATTTAGGCTGATTGTAGACAGCCATAGACTAATCCAAAGCCCCTCAATATCCTCTACTGAGGTCATATTAGTGATAGAAGTCGGTTTATAAAGTAAATATCACTTTGTCTTTTATTCCCTGTATTTGGAAAGATCTACAATACACTGTGATTTTACTTGTAGACCATTTTTCTCCAAAGTCTTTCCTGTACTGCATTTTTGTACGTTGTGGTATGAAGGAGTTAATGCTTTTCTGCTCCGTTCAGGATATAATATAATTTTTGTGTTCCCTGGAGAAAAGTGTTTGTAACATTGGTGGCTGTAAAATGAATAATAATATGGTCCAGTGTGGTTGCTTGGGCCCTGTTTATTCTTGTTGCATCAGAGAGGCACATGGGGTTTTTCTGTACTGATCGGACTGTAAATTCTCCCCAGCTTGGAATGTGCCTCTGTGACTGAGGAGTCAACGCCAAGAGGAAAAAGGAGGGGAGGAGGAGGCAGCCACAGAACTTACAGCAACTTCCCAAGGAGAAAGGAGCCATCCTTTTCCCCCCCTTCTTCTTATTTTTCCCCTGGATTTCCACAGCAGTCTTCAAATGATGACTTCTCTGAATTGCACCCTCACATGAGATTAAATGGGGGTCGAAACAATAACACTTGGGATTCCTGCCAAGGTAAGGTATGCGGAATGAGACCGTCTGTCTGTCTGTCTGTCTGTCTGTCTGTCTGTCTGTCTGTCTGTCTGTCTGTCTGTCTGTCTGTCTTTGTGGTTCTTGTTTGGATAATTTTGTCAACACACTGTACATATCCTGCCACTCTTAGCAAGGAGGCGTTATATGGGTTACAGGTAAGTGTGCAATAGCACAAGTGGTTCCTGGTTTTTTATTTTATTTAAATGCTTAAGATTAACCCTTTGTTTTAAACATTTTTTTTTTTAATAGTATCAGCCTGAAGAACATTTCCTCAGTTCTGTTTATTACTGCTAGAAATGTAATTCCTTAGATCATCCCAGCATTGCCTTAAAAGAATGTATTATAAAGAAAACAACATTATGACCCATTTGAAGGACAATTGTTTTTTTATAGTCAATTCATCTATTGGTTAAACACCATGAATATTTTTATTAGTATAAATAGAATAATTTATAGTTTAGAAATATTTTCCCTTCCTAGCATCACTACGTCCATAGGGAGGGAGCTGCCATTACACTCCTCCATCGGTTGGATCAGCCCTGTTCTCATAGTAAGGTGCTAGAGCCTAGGAGACTGCCACTGTGTTTGGCGTTCCTAGCCTGTTAAATGCAGCCATAGCGCTCGCTGTCACTGAGCACAGCATTACATGGCTTTACTATGCGTGTGCTAATAATACTTCACACACTGACAGTCTGCTAGACTCCATATGCTTTTTGTGGAATCAATGGTGAATGTAATGGCAGTTCGCTCCCCATTAAGATCTTTGCTCCGTCTTTGCTCTCCTTCAGTCTCTTTGCTCTCTCTTTGCTCTCCTTCAGTCTCTTTGCTCTCTCGTTGCTCTCCTTCAGTCTCTTTGCTCTCTCGTTGCTCTCCTTCAGTCTCTTTGCTCTCTCGTTGCTCTCCTTCAGTCTCTTTGCTCTCTCGTTGCTCTCCTTCAGTCTCTTTGCTCTCTCGTTGCTCTCCTTCAGTGAGAGGGACTGGACACCAAATGGGAGTTGGGGAACTGCTAATAGGAAGGATTCCTTTTTTAGTGGATTCCGTTGAATATACGCTTTTCCCCTTTCATCCTAGCTCTAGTACATTCTAGTAAATCAATATAGGAGATCTGGGTAAAGTTTTCCCTACTCAAGTTTTTTTTAATTGAGTGTATCTTAAAATCTTAAAACCTTAAATGGAGGGGGGGAGATGAATGTCTTTCATTTAATGTTAAATGTTTTAGCAGCACAATATTTAATATGAAATGTGTTTATATGGTGTAATAGAATTTCACAGCTACTTTATCTGCTTGAAACGGCTATTGCATTAACGTGTATTGATCCTGAATAGTCTGTTGAACTGACAGGCCAGTCTAGTTGGCATTCATTCATCTTGGTAAAGTCCATCACTCAGAGTTTGTCTGTCTGTGTGTCACTGGTAAGGTAATCCGTCACTACTGGATTGACAAAGACTAATTAGAAGCCGTATTGGTTACTTAGCTTTCCACTGTCACTCAGAACTCAAACCCTTTGAGTGACTAGAGGTACTCGGCACTCTTCTGGAGTTAGCAATTGGAAGAAATGAGCTGGAATGACATTTGCTAGGCTGTATACACAGTCTCTGTGTATGCAGTATCTGCGTATACAGTCTCTGTGTGCAAGAATGTTATCCAGCTTCATATTCCTGACCAGATGTGCTCATAACCTGTATCACTGACCCTTTATAACCATTGTGAAATGCTAAGGATGTAATTGAAAGAAGATGTGCAAGAGGCATATCTCAATGCTACATGCAACTAAAGGCTTTATGGACCGTACGTAACTGATTTATCACATGCTGGGAGATATTCCCTTCACACACATCACTGTCCTAAATAGAATTTATGTGCAGGAGAATATAAATAAATGCAGCATTTTAGCTACAGTATACCAAGATCAAACTACTTTACAACCTGGCTGTCTGGTTTCACCTGATATATTTATCAGAAAACATATAAAACCCACAATATTGGAATTCTGTTGCCCTTCAGAATTCATGCCAGGGATGGATCATCTGTCTTTATCTGCCAGTCTTCGCCACTCCTTGAAATATATTTAACCTTTTTAAAACTAAGAGGGTTCATTCTTGTCCCAGTCTCTACCCCCCCCCCCCCCAACACCATGTCATTATTATCATAGAATCCCTGTTTGTCATATAGACTGAAATTTTATTGGTGTGTGTGTGTGTGTATATATAAAATCTGTGGTATAAATTCCTATATATAAATGGTATTTCACGCCAACGTCTCAGTAGTATGTAAATACAAAAATACTTTTCACCCAGTCAAGGATAGTAGTGTAGAGTTGGGCGTATGGGACAAACTGTCAATACATTGGTAGAGGTAGAGACCTTTATAGAGAAGGGCTGTAAAGGTTTCTATTGGGTTCATTTTTACACCATACTAAACACCTCAGACCATGGGGTGTAAATGTTTAATTTGACCTGCACACCTGGTAAATAGTACAGTAGATTACATGATAAATGTATGTGTTGTGTTTTCTTTCAGACTGAGAATGGAAATGTCCACATGACAAGGTTTTGCCAATTCCCACTTCCTGTGATAGAGTAAGGGACAGCATGCAAAGTGTTATCTGGCATCTATCATAGCCGCTTATTAAATCTGCATGTAGGAGTGAACCGTATATATCAACAATGAGGCCAAAGACTTTCCCGGCAACTACATATTCTGGAAACAGCAGGCAGAGACTGCAGGAAATCCGGGAGGGCTTAAAACAGCCTTCAAAACCTTCCGCTCAAGGGTTACCGGTTGGACATACCAATGAAATTCTGCTGGACCCAAAAGTTCTGCATGGAAAAGATGCAACAAGACAACAGCAGCAACAGCTACGTCAGCCAGCCAAGTTTGCACCCTATCAGAATGTTTTGCGAGAGATCAGGTACTCTTTGTTGCCTTTCGCCAACGAGTCTGGAAGTCCAGCAGCTGTGGAAGTAAACCGGCAGATGCTCCTGGAGCTAGTGAACGTGGGGTGTGACCAGGTATGTTGTTGGGTATTTATTTTAAAACATTGAGCACCTAATTATGATTTGGTACAGTGCTGGCTGATCTTTTGCATTCTGCCTGTTGACTACACTTCCCATGATGAACTGCAAGTGACTGATGGAACATCTTGGAAAATGTCTTACATGACCGAGCCATCACTGGGCTACTGCATTTTCTTTTTTGCTATAATACTTTAAGCAGGGATGGCCCAAGTGTGGCATCTGACTGCGAGATGCAGTGTAGTTGGTTACCCATAAATGTCTAGTTTTATTTGAAGTAAAGTTAATATAAACTTCTTTTTACATTTTGGTATTACTGCTAAAAATGTAAAAAAATTCTATTACTAACGAGCATGTCTTCCCCATTACTGCAAGTTGAAAATCTATAAATGTGGCTCAATGTATATATGCATTTCTGATCATGTGAACCACTACATAAACATATGTTGTTTTCTTTCCTGGCTAGAGCACATGTATTTGAAATTTGAATATTATATGCCATAGATCTATCTGAACTATAGCTTCTCTTAATTGGCTGCTGGGAAGGCACTTCCCTGTCTGTCTGCCGGACATGTTCCTACAGTTAGTGGGTGGGCATGGTGCCCACCTTACAAGTACAGGGGAAGAGTCCTTTAGTACGCTCTGACATCCTGTCCCCACTGCTTATTGAGTTGTGTAATAGATATTTCAATGAATACAGAACAGAGCTTTAACTTCTGTATTTTACTTAAATACCTTCTTTGAGATGTCCTTAGTAACCCACGGTGGTTACATGGTTGTCTAAATCGGTGCTTCTCAAACCTGTTCTTTAGGACCCCCCCCCCCCCCCCCAATGGTCCAGGATTTAGGGATTACCCGTTGTGTTTAAACAAGTGTGTGTGTGTGTGTGTGTATATAATATTATATATATAAAGCCCAACCGAATGACTTTACAGTTTTCAATGCATGTGTTGTTCCTGCTCAGTTTAAGGATGGACAATGATTGACTATATTATTTGTTTGTTTGGTGTAACTAAAGATAGAAAACTGTTGGAAATATATGGCCCTTGAAATAATAACAAAATTGTAAATTATCATTAGATTATTATATTGATGTGTCCTCTACACATTAAAATCCAGGTTGCTACAATCTAAAACGTATTGTGTGCATATTATGCTCCAAAAATGTCCTTGTCATAGGTATATGTATCACAAAGGAGTTTATTTCGGCTATTGCAAATTCACTGTTTGAATTTATTTATAGATATCGTTAAGATACACAAAGGCACTATTTATATACTAAAATATCCGCTAAAAATACCATTGGATATCCTGACAGTAGTTAAAGTTCTACAGAACAAGCCATGAACACTATGATAAAGAAAGGAACTTATTTTGTCGTTTGGGTGTAGTGTTCGTCACAACATTTATGGGAGAAAGGGATAGTTTTCGTCTTATAATAAGTCATCAAGATTGACTATAAGACTAGGGTCCAGGTTCTCCGCAGGGGATCTGAATCCTCCTCACAGGCAGCCTGAGGATGAATGGTCTTTGCAAACATCCTCCGATGCTGCCCAACAATTCCAGGTTTTGTGAGCAGGAAAACCAGTGACCTCCTGTTGTTCCACCTCACAAGCCCTGGTGGAAGCATTGGAGGAGGTCTGTGCTCACCAAGTAGCACACAGTCGTACCTACTCCAGCTGCTCCACTAGACATCAGGGAGACATGGAAAATCCTAGAGGAGTAAAGGCAAGTCTGTGAGTGCATTGGGAAGTCCTAGGGTTCAATATTTTGCTATGGGGCAAGAAGAACTGGAATGAAGGACATTTTTTTTCAATAATATTTTTATTAAATATAAAAAACAGTTTACTTGTGAAGGAATATTTACTAATAAAACATTTTTTTCCTATATGGCTGGCTTATATTAATGCTCTCGCCCCCATAAATTAAGATCCAGATTTTAGGGGGTGGGGGTTGGGTCATAGGTCCTTGTATTAAAACAGGTAAATAAATCTTCTTAGCTTAAATATTGTTTTCATCTTTCCATAAAGATGTTGTAAAAAAAAAAAAAATAACGGCTCATGGAGATAAAAACTATTCAAAATATTTAAGTATATTTCACCAATTCCTGTTGTGAACAAGCTCTCTGGCACGTGAATGGTTAAAGGGACCCATAGAGTAGAATGGGATTGTATGCCAGAGCCCTATATTGTGATGTTAAAGGTATATGACCATGTTGTTGGTGCTACTATAAATTATGTTTCATACTTTGGCATCTCTTGACTAAAAAGTGAACTGCAGACGCCAAACATCGATAGTGGAGGTGGAAAAACTGTTTCAAACTCTTCTACTATTGTCTGATTTTTCAGTTTACTTTGGGTATTTTTTTTTCTTTTTATTATAGGTATTTTATGATTTCTCTGACGTTAAGTCCCCAATGTGCTTGCATTTGCCCAGTGCTTTGTTTGTTTGACACATTTTATTTTCTCTAAACTGTGGGTCCTATTCAGGCAGAGGAAAGTATCTGAAGTATTTGTAATGGGCCCCCTCTGAGTTATTGGAGAATATTTCACAATAATATGACCACTATGAAGCATCAATTCATAGGAAATGAAATAAATAACCCCAGACAAGGAAAGTCTCCCCTTTAACACCTGCCAACCACTTACTGTATTGCCGGTGATAAAAGGCTTATGGGAGTTGTAGTTCCAAATAACTATCGTCCAGTCAATATTGGTTTACTTTTACTGCTGAGGAGCAGCTTGACCAGAGATCCAAAGATGTCAAGCGCAATCTTTATTGGCATCAAGTACTGTTACATGACAAGCTTTTCTGCTTGATCACTGTATCCCGTGACTAAGGGAGCTAGTCAGACTTCTTTGTTTAGTATGGCTGGCAGATTTTTTCTCTCTCTCGAGTTTCTGTGGGGTTTTAAAAGAATGTTTTCGTAACATTTTTGGAATGTCAGAGAGATGAGCGGTGTATTAATTTGTTATCTGGCCCTCTGGCACTGCATAATGTTAAAGGAACCGTCAAGCACATGTTCTGTCCTTTTTTTAAAGCTCATCTGATGGGCACATCTCTCTTTAAAGAGCTATTAAAGTTTTTTTTTTTTTTGCCTCTTGTGCTTGAATTATACAACCAGAAGTGTGTATGTTAGTGACTGTGAGGGGAGGATAAAATGACAGGTGTCTGACGGGCACCCTCCATGTGAACAATGGCGACTTATCTGGTTGTCAACTAGCACTCAATGCTAGAGCAGTGGGAGACCCTCGTTACTCGGTCCCCCACTGTTTATTGCATGTAGAAACGAGGTTGGTTCAGAGAAATAAACAACCTGACAATCTTACAAACCTCAGACATACTTGGCAATTGGATGCTGACCGGCTTAGCTGCATCCTTATCTGCTCTGCCTCTCTCTAGAGGTAGAGCTGAGTGTAAAGTGACCGTGTATCTATAAACATATATGCTGGGTTTACACTGAAGAAAGGAAGAGGGAGTTTGGAACTTTTTACTTATGTCAGTAAATCAACATTTAAAAAATAAAGGAAAAATGCCAATTTAAGCTGCCAGTGTTGGTTATGTTACTGTTCAGTACTCTTTAACATCTAGTAGAGAGAGGCTGCTATACAGCTTGGGTGCAATGGAATCTGAACACGTTTGGGCCTCATTGGGATCTTGAAAATAGAAACATAGAATGTGTCGGCAGAAAAGAACCATTCAGTCCATCTATTCTGCCCAATTTTCTAAATACTTTTATTAGTCCCCAGTTCCCAATCTTATATCTAGGATAGCCTTGCGCCTATCCCACGCATAAAATGTACAACTCTTTATTTAACCATTGAGTAGAGTTTGGTGTTGGTAAGTTGAGTTGTGTTAAAACTATACAGGCTTAGGTTTGTGTCCACACCAATTAACATTCATAATAAAGGGTGAATCAGGTCTCTTGTGCCATCAAGTTACACTATGACCTTGAGAGCCACCAGCGTAGAATACAGTTTTGAGATCTATACTTTATTATTGAAACACTTGTGCTCTGTGGGTGTGTGATGTTCCTCTACTCTGTATCATACATAAATGCATGCCTGGTAAATGTGCTTCGACTTATGGAAAGTGCACCTCCTGTATCAGAAACAAGATGTATTTAATCCAGGGCTCGACAAACCCTGGGCACCAGGTTGCCATGGCGACCAGGAAATTAGACCTGGTGCCCGGGTATAGTGAGCCCCACTAGGATCTTAAAAAACAAACAAACTTTAATCCTCCGGCGCGCGACGGAGCAAAGTTTGTGCACTGGATGCACAGACTTCCTTCTCTGCCCCCTCATACACCGCGCGGCTGTGCCCGAGTGCAGCACTGCCTTTGTAAGAGGCACAGACCAACGTGGACTGAAAATGCCACCCTTCCCTGCAATGAGGTATAGCAGCAGAGGGACACACACACGATAGATAAAAAAAACAAACTGCTTAAGAGAAAATCACTAACTTGTATGTCTGACTGACTTGATGTGTGACTGTGTGTGTATGAGTGAATCTGACCGACTATATATGTATGTATGAGAGTGTGTGTATGTGACTGTGTGATTATTTATATGTGACTGCATGTGATTGTGTTTATGTGCCGTTGTCTGGCTCCTAGATTTTTTTTTGCTGGTTCCTAAAAGTCCGTTAAGTTTGTCAGGCCCTGATTTAATCATATATTGGGGGCTATTAACTTAAACTGACAAGTGCTGGCAAACTAAATTTGTATATATAGTTGAAAAATTGTATCACGTGTAGGCATTTTAAATATAAATGTTTAATAAAAGAATTAAAGTAAAGTACCTTTTTTTTAATTGAGCACTCTTTACTCTCCGTAACTCTATCATGGGGCAGACATTTTGTTTAGAATCATGGATTAAATATTCCTTTATCTTATCTAACACGTCAGCATTCTGATAGAGCTTTACAACGCAAAGAGGACTTGATACGGTACTTCATTTGATTGTTTCATTAAAGAGTTTATATCAGGGCTCGACAAACCCCAGGCGCCAGGTCGCCATGGCGACCAGGAAATTAGACCTGGCGCCTGGGTGCTGTCAGCCTCATGGTCCCCTTGCCGCTGCCATCCGATTTTTCCGCAGCGCGAGGGGGTAAAGTCTGTGCCGATAGCACAGACTGCAAGCTCCGCCCCCTCGCGCAACTCGTGTCTGAGTGCCGGATGTCGTCACGTGACATCCTGGCACTCAGCACGCCGACCAACGGAGTGCAGCTGCAGCATGAAAGGGACACATCAAGAAGAAACCCCCAAGAAAATACTGTGTGAGGTGGGTGTGTGTTTGTAGGTATTGTAAAGTAGGTGTGTGTGAGGTGTTTGTATATATCTGTATATGTAAAGGGAATGTGTGTGAGGTGTTTGTATATATGTGTATATGTAAAGTAGGCGTGTGTGAGGTGTTTGTATATATGTGTATATGTAAAGTAGGTGTGTGTGAGGTGTTTGTATATATGTGTATATGTAAAGTAGGTGTGTGTGAGGTGTTTGTATATATGGGTATATGTAAAGTAGGTGTGTGTGAGGGGTTTGGATATATGTGTATATGTAAAGTAGGTGTGTGTGAGGGGTTTGGATATATGTGTATATGTAAAGTAGGTGTGTGTGAGGGGTTTGGATATATGTGTATATGTAAAGTAGGTGTGTGTGAGGTGTTTATATATATATATATATGGGTATATGTAAAGTAGGTGTGTGTGAGGTGTTTGTATATATGTGTATATGTAAAGTAGGTGTGTGTGAGGTGTTTGTATATATGGGTATATGTAAAGTAGGTGTGTGTGAGGTGTTTGTATATATGTGTATATGTAAAGTAGGTGTGTGTGAGGTGTTTGTATATATGGGTATATGTAAAGTAGGTGTGTGTGAGGTGTTTGTATATATGGGTATATGTAAAGTAGGTGTGTGTGAGGTGTTTGTATATATGGGTATATGTAAAGTAGGTGTGTGTGAGGTGTTTGTATATATGTGTGTATGTAAAGTAGGTGTGTGTGTGTGTGTGTGTGTGTGTGTGTGTGTGTATATATGTGTATATGTAAAGTAGGTGTGTGTGAGGTGTTTGTATATATGGGTATATGTAAAGTAGGTGTGTGTGAGGTGTTTGGATATATGGGTATATGTAAAGTAGGTGTGTGTGAGGTGTTTGGATATATGTGTATATGTAAAGTAGGTGTGTTTGTATATAGGTGAAGTAGTCGTGTGTGTTTATGAATTGCGTTTATGTTTGCGTGATTGTCTGGCTCCTAAAAAAAATTTCTGGCTCCTAAAATCAAATTAAATTTGTCAAGCCCTGGTTTATATCTAATATGCTGTCACTTGGTGCAATCTTTGTTGTCCTTTAATAGTGAATGCCATTGACGTGGCAGTCTTAATCTGCATTGGTGAACGAGTTAGGATTAAAATCCGGTATTTTGACTGGCTACCCAGCGTGCTATACAGTCTTTTCTAATGCAAACCACAATGAAAAGTTGTCCACAATTAAATTCATGATGTGCACATATATATATTTAACAAATTTCATTTAAAAGATAAGTAAGAGTATCTGTCCACCCCTCCCATACTATAATCTCTTAGCATTTCTGAGTAAGGTGGATTTATCAAGTCCACATTTGCTGTGGTTGAAGTATGGAAGGGGATGTTTTAACTCTCTCTGGACCGAGTCTATGCTTTCATACGCATTACTGTTTCGTCTTGGAATTCAAGTGTTCACTTATCTTTATTTTTATTGATTGCATTCCACAGTCCTTTGATCTTCCTATAATGCATTGCATTTCTGTTTTACAGAAGCCCCCAATGCATCTGATTAGAAATGCCATATGGCATTTGATTTATTTTTGTTACTATGCAATACTACGATACTGGACAGTAGGTCACTCTCAATCTTTCAAAAAGTCTCACCTCTTCAAAGAAACTTCCCATCCATTCTCCACCCCCAGTGTGAAGTAACGCAGTGTATCAGGGCCAGTGTTGGACAGCATTGTATGATCCTGTATATTGCACTGCATTGTATGTATTGTATATATTGCATTGTTTCCACCTATGATGGCTCACAAATGTATCTGTCACTTTGATGAAACTTTTCAACTTCATAGATCATTCTAGTCTCCCGATACCCAATCCAAGAATCTGCAGCCAGTTAGTCAACACAGATAAACATGAGGTGGAACAACAGGGGTTCAACATGTGATATATTCTCAGGGTCATCTATACATTGTGTTAGCAGGATTGCAAGCAAACGCATAAATTAGGAGACAAATGTGGTTTTAAATGTGTCTGTGGAGTCTCCAGTTTATGACATCACCTGTGGCTTGGCATGCAAATTACACATTTTTCACCGCAGACGCATTGAATTTAGGCATTTGCTTCCGTTTCTGCTGGCACAGTGTAAAGAGGATTTTCACTAAAATAATTGGTTGTCCAGGTCCCTTTTAATTCCTTAATTCCCAAATTCCCAATGGTGCTTTTGTCCTCGAGGCCCAAGAGCACCAAAGGATGATTTTTTTTGTGTGTGTGTGTGTTTTGTTCCTGGCCCCGATCACAGGTTGTTACCTGCCGAAATTCGCAAGACCTTTCGTTGTCAATCATGACATCACAGAGGCATGCCTAAATGTCAGGCATGGCACTTGTAAATGTAACCGGCGCTCACTTTGAGATTTGATACATTTAGCTTGAGAAACTCTGGCCTCTTAAAGTAAGTGCGAACGCGTCAGGCGGTCTACTGGGTTTTTTTTTTCTTCATATTTTTTCTCCCATTTTGTTGGTTTTTAAAAGTCTAAGGACTCCAGTAAATACCTGTTTCTCACTTTCATATCATCCATGGACTTGCATTGTCTTACTTGTATCACCCCTGGATGTTCAGCTGGCGATTTCTTGGATTTGCATGTTTGTCTGTTAAGCCGTGAGTCGGCTTCTATACGCTTCAGCGCCCAGGAGGGTAGATTACACATTTAATAGGCGTTTCACATACAACTAAGGGCTGGAGCCGGCTACACCTGTATTTCGTATTTTGACCACTTAAAGTAGCCTCATCTGACAGAAGAGATCCCGCTGCAGTTTCCTCCAGAGAGATACAGAGATTAGCTCATGGCGGGGGCCGTGACATGCTAACTGTGCAAGCTGTTGTGGTTCAGATTCCCAGTATACAGACAAACATTTACAGCGGCTGGAATGCAATCTAAATGTTGTGTAAACTAGATGACTTTGAGAACATTTGTCTTTCTGGTCAATAAGGACCACAAACAATGAATGGTATTCATAGCTTGTATATATGTAGTTGTGGTTCAGGTTAATTCAGGTTACCGTTGGATAACATGTTTGGCTCACATCTGCTGCCATTGCTTTGTGTATTGTCAAAATCAACTTTTTAATGTGCTTTTTTTTTTTTTTCTTTAGAAAGTTTTCAAGCAAAATAATTACAAATTTAAAAATAACATTAAAATATATGTGAAAAATATTTGTAGAATTTTTAGGAACAAAGCAAATGCTTCTATAGACTTCCAGGTTTGTATGTATCCCGTGATCAATTTAACCTGAAAAGATTTATTACATTTTATATCCAATCTATTTATAAAAGAATATGCTTTGTGGCTTTTGGATATCTTGATCTGATTTCTTGAGTGGATGACTAGTCACACCACCTCTATGGCCTTCTGTAGGTTCCCAACATGGTTCTACAATAATGTGGTTTTTCCCTTTGAGGACTCTTTGTACATAACATGACCTGATAATACCGTCTGCAGATTAGTACCATTCTTTATCTACATAGCGTTTTATAGATCTGTCTTTTGAGTTTACTGGAATGTCACGGCTGTACAAGGCTGTTGTGCAGCCATTTTATATGTCTAAGTGTTGTCCAGACTCCTGCATGCCTTAGAAATTATGGGACAAGCATTTGCAATCCTAAAATGAGCAGCAGTGTCTGTACGGCAGGTATCGGCAGGCACAGAAAGAATTTGCTGGATTGTAGGTGCATATTTTCTTTGTATAATAAGCCTTTTGTAGTTTACCAGCTCTGCAGTGCAGTTTGCTTCAATGCAACCTGTACATTTGTGATGTTTTGTCAGATTGTATTCTTCTTTGTTTACCCTGTTATTTTGGTTACCAGTAAACACTTTCCATAATTGTGTTGGGGTCTGTTCATGGGAAATGTCATTTTTTCGATTGGTTAAAAAGGGAAAAATTCAGTTTCAATGAATGGCTTGCTGCCCAGGTGACCACACTTACACACCAGATATGGCACTGAACTTATACTATACATTGTATATTACTATACATTGTATATTGATCATATCTACCTAAGGTTGCAGGAATAGGAGTGAATGCCAGTGTCTTTAGTCTGGAGGGACAGAATACCAAGGCTGGATTGAGCTAAAATAAAATAATCTAGGGGCTTTCTTCATGAAAGAGAGAATTGCAGGGAGTTAAGGGCCTAGGCGGAAATTCAGCTGGATGAAATAATTTTTCTACCTACCTTGGCCTGAAGTTTGAAATAAATTCTCATTTCTTTGCAATTCTCTCTTTCATGAATACAAAGTGGTAAAATGTAGTTTGAAATGGCCCTGGTCAGACAAAGAGGAGAAGCACCATGAGTGGGATAAAGGTCAAGTCAAAGAGTGGTCTTCTGATAAAACGGGCAACATAAGAACAAGTTTATAGCCATGAAGGTAAAATACCAACCTGCACTGGCACCAGAGTAACAGACCTCAGAATTAGTGAGCTGCTATTGGCATCCACCAGGGAATTAGCATCATAGCCCCATTCAAGCACTGGTCTGTTGTTACCCAGTGCTACCAAGAACCATAGCCTGTCTAGAAGAGGGCCCCTGGATCACAAATGTAGGAGTTTGCACCACCACTTGCTGGAGAATTGACATGACACATTGGGATGCTAAGCACCAAGCCCCGCAGACAGCATGCTGGTAAGCCCCCATGATTGGCGGAGGTGGCTGACATCCCCACTTCTGACACGACCCCATGCAACCATCAAATCTAGTTGGGTCCTGGCTACGCTTTCTCTGTTGGTAACCACTGTTAATAAATTTAGGACCTATTCAGAGGCCAGTTTGATCGACCTCTGAATTGACCCCCTGTTTGAGTGATCAGATTATGTGAAATAGAGACCCAATCTGAGTATAATCCCACCCTCCCATGTAACCGTTGTAGTCCAGATACACCCTTGAACTTGTGAGACTTGTGTTATCACTGCCTGTATTGCATCATGCTAGGAGCACTACTAGTATGCTTGAATTGCCATGATGGGCATTTCATAACAAATATGGAGTACAGCTGCATCCAGTCTGCGCTTTGTTTTGGGGGTTTGTTTAAGGGCTTTGTTATGTGACTTGCTCTTTATGGTGCAAAGGTCAACAATTCAATAGATTCTTGCACATGAAGAATTGCATAATTGTAATGTTAATGTTAATTGTAAGGAATGAGCTGTCAGCCTGAACTTTTGGAAAGGTGACTCATCATTTTAATATAATTTTTGGCTCATGTTGTTTACAATATTACCTTGGCCAATTAACTGCGCTGTGAACAGATCTCGTCAAATCTAAAGGAGGATGTTTTAATTTATATTTTGTAAGCCAAGTAAAATAGTTTTGTTCATGTACTCGCTAGCATGCCAAAGGTTTGCTCTATAACCAGTCGTCCTGTCACCTGTGTAAAATATGTTTGTTAGACGAAATTCATAAAACATTCATGGATACTGCTAATTCTACTTGTGGTTCATTTAAATTTTATTTATTGGATCGTGTTCTGCATAGTACAGAAACACACAGTCCAATATAATTATTTTAATGATCCTTTCCACGTGAACCTTTTGATAGAAGTGCAATTTAAGTGTCAATATGTATAAAATATGAAATTATTTTTCTACATGGGACCTGCTTTTAAAAAACAACCTTTCTTCACGTTTAATGGTCTTGGGGTTTATAAGCCCCATATAAAGTATTTTCGAAAACTAGTCTTGTTGTTCTTTCTGTATATTTAAGTATGACACGATAATCCGGGACATTGGAGATTAAAGGATCTGCTCAATAAAGAGAGGGGGAACCAAGACGAGAATATCAAATTTAAGGCCAAAGTAGCAGAGTTTGAATAATTCTCCCATTCAGCCGCACTGGAGAATTTTCCCAACTCTACCACATTGGCCTAAATGCAATTCTCTCTTTGATAGACCCTTAAATTACAGGAATCACAGGGTTTTCGGCATTTCGGGGAGAGTCTCTCTTGTGTCATGAGTAAAAAGTTCTTTGACAAATGTCAGAAATGCCTGCAATGTCACAGGAAGCTCACTACAATAGCATAGGGTGGGCCAGTTCCTTCATGCATTTTCTTTTGGATTAATAGACCCCCCCCCCCCCCCCCCATCTTATTAACCACTCTGGAAGATATATTGTTTTCTGTAAAATTACCAGTTAAATTGTATTTGAAGTTGTGATAATGTAAAAAATCAGTCTGAATTATATTCAAGATTATATATATATATGTTAAATAATTATTATATATATATATATATATATATATATATATAATTATTATATATGATTTATACACTTTTAGCATTTACACATTTGAGGTTTAATATATCTATTTTTAAAACTTGAATACATAAAGCACTGAGCATCTCAATATCTATTCACTAAAAGTGAATTGCAGGAGAGATGGACATTCTATCTCTGTGACTTCCTTAACTCTGCATTGTGTAGGGGTAATCCCAGAGAGGTTCTTCTGCTAGAGGAGCTCTACTGGCCCTTTTATAATGCAAACTTCAGTCTTTAAACATATTTCAGTGACATAACAATGCATTATGGAGGGCCAACTCTTGTCTTCTTAAAGGAGAAGTTGGCCAGGGTTGGTCCTTCATGAAATGTTCATCTCCTCTCAACTCACTTTTAAGTGCATAACTTCCATGTGTTAGACAAATGAATTTTGGCTACAAAGTGTATCTTATCGTAAACCGGGTGAGTATAAAAAGCTTGTGGAATGATATTCCCATTATCCTCTGACATTCCTTCTCTTACGAACTTGGTGAGCGATGATGCATGGGTAAACTTTACTCTTACACTTATGTAACAATGCATTAAGCAGGGGCCAACCCTGTCCTAGCAGCAGAAACTCCCCAGGTTTAGCTCTGCACAATGTATAGTTAGTCAGTGAGAATTTGTTTATGAATTGACTTCTAATTTGCTGCTCTCGAGTTACAAATGAAGCACTATTATGATTATATTATTAAATAAAAATATAGATTATAAAATATGTAGTTTCTGTAATAATTATTGTAAATATTTCACTTACTTGGGGCATAACCATGGGGTCTACATGTTATTTCTTGTAACCAAACTTATATAAATTTAGTTGCTTAGCATCTGAGATGGCTTTCAGTGGTCTATTGTGAATAGGGTCACAATTTGTAAACACTTGATCTGCTTCCCTCACCCGCCTTGTTTTTCCTTTTGGTGTGTGTGTGTGTGTGTGTGTGTGTGTGTGTGTGTGTGTGTGTGTGTGTGTGTGTGTGTGTGTGTGTGTGTGTGTGTGTGTGTGTGCGTGCGTATAGCATATATTAGCAGCCAATCATAACCTGTAATTTCCAAACTATAATTGATGTTTATTGCATTGCACAGTGAAAGTACAGGTTTGTGTGAAATCCATCTTGTTCAACAGCAGCAGAAAAGATTTCAAAATGATTAACCCCGGGTAAAGTCGTTTTGTAAGTGCTACATGATAATGCAATGGGAATGTGTGATGACATGTTAACGTTATGTGATGGGGAAAGTGGTTGGAAGGGGTTAATAAACATTTGGCACTAGAGTGCAGCGGTCCTGGTACAGACAGTGCAGTGTGGTCCTGACTAGGGGGCAAACTGAATTCCCTTACAGCCTCTCCAAACTGTGTTACTGCCAGAGGAAATGTGTCAGGCATTTAATTAATAGCATTCCAGGCTTTTTCAAAGGGGGCGTTGTCCCTTCCTTAACTTTGAATTGGTTACACAGAACAAAGAATGCTAAGAAAATGATTGCTGTCAGTAAACATAATTAAAACCAATAATATGATACATTCCTTTTTGTTGGCAGAGTATGTGGGAGCTACAATACATTAAAAACACGTATTATTGCGATCAGGAGAAATCCATCATCCATTGCACCTGGTCTTCCTTCTCATAAGCCTCCTTATTTCAGTGGTCTTCCATCATAAATCATTTTATATAGATGCTTCTAACACAAACCCCTGTGTTCTAACTATTGGTCACATAATTAGTGTAGTCTTTAAGCCAGTCACGGATTGAAGTGTATACTTGCACAGGGTCACCCCCCAAAAAAAGATTAACCTCCTGTGGCTCTAAACATTGATGCTGTGTATCGAGGCAGCCCAACATGTACACCACATATACACCTCTCATTCACATGCAGAGTCCATGACAATTTAGAGCCGATGAATTGAAGGCAGAAGCTGATTTTGTGGGGGGTGTAAGTTGATTTCCCTTGCACACAGCAGCATGAGCTCCCCTCTGGCATCTTGGGCGGGCACACTATCATCACTGAACATGGCAGGAAAATTAAACTAAAATCTGTTAGCCAAACCCGCCTCATTTAGGGGGTGACGTTCCAGAAATCTTGTATCCCACGAGGCCGATCCAGCCCAGCCTTTTAAACACCCAAGCTATAAGAGATACGTTTTGAGATCATTTGTAAGCCAGCACTGCATATCTGTGATATTGAGAACAATTGTTGTCCTATATACCTGTGATTTATGGGAAAAACCCAAACTGCTCACACATTCCTGTCTTGTATTGGCAACTTCCTGCTGGATCCCTTCCAGATCTCCACAGCAAATGGCTCATTTCTCTGTTTACTTTTAGTATTCCTAGTAAAATGTTTTCATAAGCACAGCTTGAGAGACGGCACACACGGAGGTTCAAACCTGCAATTTAAAACAAAATCCCTGTATCAAAAGCCAAATAAATTGGTTTAGAGTGTTTGTTATGGTGGGTGAAACGGTGACCAGTCTGTGTGCATATGTATGTAGACTGACGGGGACATTTTTACCTCACAAATAATACATTTGTCACGTGTGACACACGTTAAGTTTTGGGAACCTGTGTGAACAACACACTTTGATTGCTATGTTTACCACAGGTGAGAGGGGGGATGGAACTGTTTAGCATGATCTGAACCCATGTAGCCTGCTCTGAGCATGTTTATACGGGCACTGGTGCACTCACCGTGAGTGTTGCACATTTATACAAGCAATATATAGAATATATATGATAGAATAGTTAACACGGCACATTTTTAGAATCAAAACATTGTTCTGGCTCTTTGCAGATAAGTGATTGTAACCATTCAGACAAACCTGCATTGAGGCTTATTTGATTCATCCACCCCTTAATCAATCTACAAGGACTTAAAAGTTTTTACTACTAGACCTTGTGTTGAGGGCACTTCGGCGGCTCCCTGAGGATCTGAAGAGATTATTTGTTTGTTTGTCCTGTGTGTGGATTTTTTCTCCAGTCTGCAATGTATGAAGAATTTCAATAATTTTCTAGCTGTGGGCCTGTGTGTAATTTTGCTGACCCTGAAAGGTTTTCTCTTCATTTTTCAAATCTAACCTTGTGTTCTCAGCAATAAACAACTTGGCTTTACTGAGAAGATTCAACGTTTTCCTACTGCCACTGAAATAGAAATGCTTTTAGAGTACAGGCCTTTTTTACCGCCAAAACGGATAACTATCAGTTCAGAGCCGAAATAAGTACAAAAGAAACGTTTGTTTATGTGGCACATAGGGGCAGATCATTGAATATGTTTCCTCATATCTGAACACCTCCGCTCTTACAAAAACAACATTTTTGTCTCATAGTGTAAGAAGAAGCAATTGTGTTTTCTGCTGTTTCATCATTTACAGTGTAACATAAACTCACTTGTTTTAAACAAATACTTCTTAGTGTTATGGTGTTTATTTATTTATTAACTATATATCGAGTTAGAGTTGAAATGTTGTCTTAATGAGCCACTAAATCTTTTTTGTGCACAAGTGGGGGAAAAAAAAAATCAGTGGCACTAGTGTAAGGATGAACTGGCATGTATCTTTTAAGATACCATAGAAAGCATCATGGCTTCAGTGGCTGCCAACAGGCTGTCTGCCTGCCTTTGTTTTCACATGCCACCAGAGAAGGGGACCTTTACTAGGACCTGTCTTGATTCTCTTTGACAATGAGAGTCTTTTTCTGCACTAGCAGAGAGAGACTTGCTAAATACAGACACGGATTAGATGAGTTAGGCGATACCCTGCTCTGATTGGCTGTGCGCGCTGACAGTCATCGAGTGCCAGACTGGCTATCAAACTTCCTTGGATGTTTTATGCATAACCCCCAATGTCCAATATCTCTGCACATCAATACCATGAAACCCCAATCCCAGCCCATACGTATATTATGTCCGTATATACATTTACACACAATCAATACATGGAGCCCTATCTAGCTAACTGAGCACACCTGAATATTTCCTATTGACATTGCTGATTCTGTGACATTTAACCAGGAGGAACTGCTGCGATTAGTGAAATTCAAGCCAGGTTGCTAGCTGGAGGCTCAATACTGCACTTCTTCTATACCAACATCTGGCTTTAGTTTTCCTGCAATCTCTCAACACTATCATACCAGCTGTGTTATGCTTGTGTTTATATACATATTCCTTAAAGCAGGGCTTGACAAATTTAATTTGATTCTAGGAGCCAGCAAAAATTTTTAGGAGCCAGACAATCACGCAAACATACACGCAAATCATAAACACACACACCAACCCACTTCACATATACACCAAACACACACCAACCCACTTCACATATACACACACACACACACACACACACCAACCCACTTCACATATACACACACACACACACACACCAACCCACTTCACATATACACACACACACACACACACACACACTTCACATATACACACACACACACACACCACACTTCACATATACACACACACACACCAACCCACTTCACATATACACCCCCCCCCCACTTCACATATACACCCCCCCCCCACTTCACATATACACCCCCCCCCCACTTCACATATACACCTCACATATACACCCCCCCCCACTTCACATATACACCTCACATATACACCCCCCCCCACTTCACATATACACCTCACATATACACCCCCCCCCACTTCACATATACACCTCACATATACACCCCCCCCCACTTCACATATACACCCCCCCCTTCACATATACACCTCACACATACACACCTCACAAATACACACATCACACATATACACCTCACACACATATACACCTCACACATACAAAAGTTTATTTTTTTTTTCCCCCTGTCTTAACTTGTGAGTGCTGGGTGTCGTCACTTGACAACCCAGCACTCATCCGAAATAGCAAGGAAGAACGGCTGCAGCACGAATGTTCCTTCCCTGCTGCCTTACCTCATTGCAGGGCTGGGGAACATTCGTGCTGCAGCCGTTCTTCCTTGCTCTTTCGGATGAGTGCTGGGTTGTCAAGTGACGACACCCAGCACTCAGACACGCGTTGCGCGAGGGGGCGGAGCTTACTGTCTGCGCGATCTGCACAGACTTCTCCCCCTCGCGCTGCAAAAATCCACTAACACACGAACGGCAGCAGCAAGGGGGTCATGTAGGGAACGGCACCCGGGCGCCAGGCTTAATTTCCAGGTCGCCATGGCGACCTGGCGTCCGGGGTTTGTCGAGCCCTGCCTTAAAGGACAAATAAACTCCTCCCTCTGCCCCCCGCCCCCCATTTGTAGGAGCTACCATAGAAGTACAAGTGAAAAATGTAATTGTCCCTAGTATGCGGATAAACTGGCATGTACTTTTGATAGTACATGCCAGTGTATCCTCCGATCGGCAGCTGCCATGCTTCCCTGGGAAGCAGGCCGATTGGTCAGGTCGGCTACTGTTCTCTCTGCTAGCGGAGATACAAACTATTTGTTTTATATGGGATCAGCAGAGGGCACCTTAAAGGGGATGGTCTAGTGCCCAAAATGCATCTTCCAAATATTAATCCATATTAATGTGCCTTCAAATGACTTTAAAATGAATGTTTTACGTTTTGCATTGCTTAAAATACATAATACTTACAGCAAGAAACGACGAACGCCCACACTAGCTGAATAAAAGTCATTTGTTTTTTTTGCTGCTGGAACCAATGAGAATTTAAAACAAACCAATGGTATTGCCTCACTCTCTAGTGATATCATCAGACAATGTGTTGTACTGTTAAGAGATAACTGTGTACAAGAGCAAAGTCCAAACAATATAATCAATTTGAGGAGCACAGGAAGTGACTAAATGAAATAAAACTTTATATCCTCAGTTTCTATCTAATCAGTGCTGCCGCACCTGCAGTAAACATGCAGAGTAATCACTGGGGAGGGCTTGTGTCAAATATTAAAAATGTGATTTATGCAGAATGCCTGCATCAAATCACACAGGGAAAAAGCCTGTGCACTATACAAGCAGTGATCTTCATCTTGCACAAAACTGAGTTTGGTGACTAGACTGTCCCTTAACTAGATCTGCTTAGTTGATCTCCTTTTGAAAATGAGGAACACTGAATACAGACCCCTGATCAGTTGAGTGGGACACGGTCAGCATGCGCCCACCTCATTCAGCCCCCCCCCCCCCCAGATTCACCCAAGCCCTCATTCAGCCCTCCCAGTTAAACCCCTGTTTTCATTGACCCCCCCCCCCCCCGTGTCACCTCTGTCCTCATTCAGCCCCACCAGTGTCGCCTCTGTCTCCATTCAGCCTTCCCAGCATTATCTCTGCACCCATTTAGCCCCCCGGCATCATTTGTCCCAGTCAGCCCCCCCATCCCATCTGAGGCAATGATAGATTTTAGTATTTAATATTTTAATTGCGTCATCCCAAGCCCCCACCTTCATTTCATACCCGCCATATAAATATAATATTAAGATAATGTATGTGGATGTGGGGGGCGCTTGGGCTGAGGCAATTTAATAATAATAAATGATGTAATAAAATAGTGTAGACTACTCATATGTATGGCAATAGAATGTCTACTGTGTCTGTCTGCCTATCTCCTTTAAGACTCCTCTCTGGAATGCTCCCTAATTTTGGTGGTGACGGCCACATAGCCCATCAAGACTGAATTACCCGTCTTGGAAATCCCTTACTCGTGCTCTTGGCAGATGCATTATATTTGGAGCCTGGATGCTCTTGCAGACTTATTTGCAAATGTCGCTGGTTCAACAGATACTCTGCATAGCTAGAAAGTCAACCTGCACGAAATTGCTAATCCTGACTGTAGAAAAAGACATGCCTGACATAACTGGCTATGGCTTTATAAATACCGTTTGCTGGCTGGATTTGCTATTTCTATTTCTACAGATCAAAGGTAATGTTCATCCAATGTGCGAGTGGCAAGGACTTGGCTGGAACAAATAATGTCCATCAAGTTCAACCTTTCCAACTACCACAACTAGATAATCCAGATGGAAGTGAGCAAAACCTATGTTTAATTGAACGACTGCATCCCGTGTAGGCATTTAGAATGGTTAAAAAAAGAATTCAAATGAAGTGCATCATTATAGCACTATCAGAGGGCAGACATCTTGGGTCATAAGTCTGCCGAGATTCTAAACATGTCTGCCCCTACCTTAGACGACTCTGTATGGTAACTTGCATTATTTCATTAAATTATTCCGATTTAAAATGTCTACTATTGATGCATGTATATTTCAAAGTATTATGCTGAAAATAAAGTTACCAGATTATCTTGCACCCATTACTACAACATTACATTTTATTCTGATATTTAGAATAAAGATGATTGACTTTTTGTTTTTATTATTAATTCTGTAAAAAAAAAATTCTATTTGAAAAACTGAATATAGGTTTGGTGAGTCATAGCGCAATGAAGTTTTCCGAAAATTCCCAAGCACAGTCACAGTCTACTCAAACCTTTTTTATGAGTTTTGCACCCCCGGCATTTTTCTGCTTTTGAACATTTGAATGAATCCAGTTAAAGGGCCGATACCGCGAACCTTATTTTCTGTATGTTTTACATGTTTCTAGTATATGTCAAATGCACCCATTTTTTCAATTTCAATTTTTCCTATAGTTTCACATTGAAAATAACTTCACAGTGTCCTCAAAATCCAGTAAATATTCATATTCATTCCATACAATCCACCAGCAGCAAATGGTAGATAGAATGAGAACAAACAAAAAACTTATTTCTATAAAATCTTTTGAAGATTAAAATTAAAGTAACAGAAACAGAGTAAATCTGATGTGTATCTTTAGAGATACACTTGGTTCGCCTCTCTGCTGAGGCAGAGCTGATCTGAATACTGTTGTCTGCGCTTGCTTACCAAATCAGAACAGACGATCATCGCTTGCTTCTGATAGGGTTCTGTTGGATCCGTGGTCTCTCTCTGTTAGTAGGACTGGTTCACAGGGAAGCATTGCAGCTGCCGATCAGAGGATCCAATATACATTAGAAAATGAATGCCAGTTTATCCTCAAACTAAGGCTACTGGATCTTGTACTTTTCTACACTGGGATGATGTATGCTAAAAGCACAAGTGGGGGAAAAAAAGGTTCAGTTCTTTAAATCCTATGCCTGCTAGACAGGTTGGAAGAGTAGAGACTGTTCAGAAAAATATGTAAATATTTGATTATGTCACGCAAAATACCAAAAACAATACTTTTTAGGAATAAAACGAGAACCTAATGTTTTTTATATTCTTTTGTAACAACATGAATTCACATGCATTCATTACTGCATAAATTTCAATTTCCACAAAGAAAAAAAAATCTGGGGAAATTCCAGAAATTAAGCATTTCCAGATGTGAGAATCAGTATGTCTTGAAAAACTTAAATTACAAGGACTAGAGAGAAAGCGGTAATCTGAAATGTACATAGATGGGGGTGTGAATTAAACACTGTCGGGCCCAAAGGCAAAAACGCAACTACAGGGTCCTGTTACTGACTCTTTAAGAGTCCTTTTTATGCTCCTCTTATCTCCCTGAAGCTAGAGATATTTAGCCCTTCAGTGGATTCTACATTAATAAAACATACAATGCATGCAGAAAGGATGGTATGTAGAAAGTAAGTATGTGGATAGCCGTGCAGGTAATGTCAGTTGGTGATGGAGGTATATTAGTTATATGTACTTATCTCAGCGTTTGCTAGTTATTTGGCTAGCAGATTCTATATGTCACGATGGATAGCTCCTGCCCGGAATCAGTTCCACAGCGATGCTCCTCAGGTCCGGCAACAATATAATTTCCCAAACTGACTGTGATCACAGTTTTTTATCCTGCTAGTAAATTCCCCAACATATCGGACGAGGCCGGCCGTGTTGGTAAAACAAGATGCACACTTTATTAGCACACAACATAGAGAATATATACTGTACAACATCAAGATAACTGAGATTAAACAATAGGAGTTAAAGGGAATGTAGCATACAGAAGAAACGGATAATTGAATTTGGTGCCATTGAGGTGGTGACCAATCAGCGGTGGGGAAGGTGTGGTCAGGAACAGACTTGGCGGCACCAGGGGGATTTGAATCGGCCCGTTAACAAATCGTTCCAGGGGGGAAACGCCCAACATAGGCACATGATCACGGTGGGTACCGTGACACTATACTTAACAAAATGGAACGCTAAAATTTCTGCCTTTAATTTTTTTTTTTTTTTTTTTTTAGATCAGACTTTACCTTACTTTTCCACACTTGGGTACCTACTAGATTCAGGAGGGACACCATTCAGCCTCTTGCGGAAGACGCATCAAAACGCCCCATACATTTTAACAAACTATAAGTAAAGTGGCACATATTTTTTATGGTGCTTATCAGGTTTAAATCGTTCAGTACCTTTATGGTAACCTGATGACATATTGAATTTAATGTCTCAAAGAAATCTTCATCCCTTTCAGATTTGTTAAAAAGATTGGTGCAAAAGCAGCTTGACTAAAATCAGTGTCTTCGTAGGTTTCCATCTGTGAATGTGAATTAACGAGTGATATCACAGCCCTGGAATTTCTTTAAAAAAATCTCCAAATATAATATTAAGTCAGACTTTCAAGAGGCATTTATTGGTAAATTTAATTTAAAGCTAGAGGGTGCAACTTTGTCCCCTAAGGAATAAAATAGCTTTTCCATAGAAGAAATATAGACGTGGGGCGTATTTTATTTTGTCTGTCTACGCAGTTCTTGGAAATATGTCTTTAATAAGCAGGTATGAATTGTTTACATTCTCACAGGAGAATGACAAAAATGGCAGGAATGATGGGTTTCGAAGCTCACGTTCCACACATGAGTTCTGCTCCTAAATGTGTCTGTCCCACATGCTCTTAATCTTTTTCCCTAAATACCTCTCTTCATTATGAGCTCCATTTCAGATGAGTCCTAAAACTTTTATGGTCCAACAAAAATGGGAACATTAATCCTTTTCATACCACCGGTATAGAGAAAGTATTCCCTGACAGAAAAAAATGCTGCTTTTTGGGACATAAACAGAGAGTTTTCTTATTCCTTATTTATTCCTCTTATATTACATCAATATTTATTTATATTGCGCCAGCAATTTTGCATAGAGTGGGGACTACATTCTAAGTTACACAAACCAGAACAGAGTGATACATGAGGTAATGAGCCCTGCTCTATGAGTCTGCAGGAGGAGGATATCGCAGACGGTCACTGTGCTAACGCTAACCTTTTTTTAAAAATTTCTACAATCAGTGTTTTTATATTTAATAAGATTACATGTGAAAATGGCTGCACTACAGACTGTCTGGAAGCCTGGAGGCTGCTTTTTGGAAGCTAAAAAGGTATTCATATTACCCAAAAATTAAATAAAAAATGCATGCCATTTTATACTTCTGAAATAGTGTAAAACATGCGTCCTTGTGAAATAGTGTAAAACACGCGTCCTTGTGAAATAGTGTAAAACACGCGTCCTTGTGAAATAGTGAAAAACACACGTCCTTGTGAAATAGTGAAAAACACGCGTCCTTGTGAAACCTCAAGCAGAAGCAGAGATAGTATTGTGGTTAAAATTGTTCCAAGGGAAGTATGACATAATTTTAGTAAATGCTCCAAGTGTTGTACCTGTTCAAACATCATCCTGTCAATGGCTAATAAAATGAGTACCATTAAGCTGAGTTATAAGAACCAATATTATTAAACTGCCAATCCAATAAACTCCAAGGGAGAAAAGAATAATATTAAAAACAAGTTTTTATTTGTATTATTATAACAAAACCTATATTACATGTAATATTATGTAATTCCCTTGTAGATGTACAGGATGACTGCAGTCAGTGTACGTATAGGAAGGAGCTATTGAATCTGCAATCTACATCATCAAACAATGTTTTTATACTTTGTTTCTTGTTGTTTTTAGGAAATGGCTATACGTGCTCTGAAGCAGACTGGAAGCAGGAGCATTGAAGCCGCCCTGGAGTTTATTAGTAAAATGGGATATGTGGACCCAAGGAATGAGCAGATTGTGCGGGTCATAAAGGAAACCTCACCAGGTAATTTTATTTTACTGTTCTGTGCAATATTTTGATATAAACCCTTCTTAATCCTGACTGATGGCAGCTAGATGGCTGGCGTTCATGCGCACACGTATTGGGTAAACTTCTTAATAATCCCAGTGCATTCTTCAAGATCAAGTGCTTCTGACGACATCTTTTATTTTTTTTTATTCAGTTATCAAAAAGTATATAAAACATACTAAAGTGGGGGCTTAGATTTGATACACATGGGAATAATTATTATTATGCATTGTACTCTTATTAATTTAAAAAAGATATTAAAACAACATTGAGACTTTTTGTGTGTCTACCTTGTTTCACCACCTTTGTGTCCCCTCTTTAGACTAACACATAACTAACATATAATACCAAAAACAATAATAGACTATGGTTGCACCTGACTGCATCTTTTAAAGTCACCAAGCTTTTTGTTTTCTGATATTGTATTTATAAAGTACTGCTGCTGGCAGTTTAATCTCTGCCTCCAAGCACCTCCAACTACATGAAACTCTTCCCCTGTTCCAGCACTAAAAGAAAATATAACACAAACATACTCCCACCCTATAAAATAGAACAAATACCAAATAAAAGCACTCCCTTCGTTCAAGCATGCATTTGTATGATTGGCCAATGTTTTGATGGACACCTATAACCTTTACATGCTGCTCTGCAGATTATGTAATTCATGCTTGGGCTCCCCATTGCCCTCGTCAGCTTCAGCACTTTGAACATTCATATATGTTCAAAAGAAAGTTTTTTATTCAGGTTTGTTCCTATGGGACTTACGGTACATGTTTATAAATATGTAACTAAAATATGCATGAGGAAGGGTGGCTCATTTTCATTGCTTTAAAGACAGTGGTGTTTTAGATTTTTTTGTTTGTTTTGTATCATGAATTTAATTATTTGTAGCACTCAGATGCTTAAAAAAAAAAAAAATCTTGTTTCTGCAGGGAAGGGCCAACGCCCAAATGTGCCTCATCGATCAAGCTTTGAAGGATCGAGCGAGTCGTTCCCACAATACCATCCTATAAGCAGTGCAGGATATGAAGGGTCTGGTTTTACAGCTGAAAGTGGCAAGTTGCTCAGTGATGTTCCACGCCAGTACATGGACTACTTGCTCTCTGCACCCCCACCTGGAACGATAAATGGCGCAGCACAGAGACCGCCCCCTGTAAGTCCTCATTCTACACCTGTTAATCACCAGCAAAAGGCCTATTCATCAAATATGGAGTCTTCCACCATAAATTTTTCCATTGGGAACCATAACAGCGCAGGCCTCGCTTTGCAGGCTTCCAACAGTCCTCACTACGCACGTCAGAACATCATGGTGCCATCAGATCCCATGGGTTACGGAATACAAAGAACTCCTTCATTTCAAAACAAAATGCAGCAAGATGGAGGCTATGTAAATATGTCAAGCAAAGGGCAGATACCTCAGAACAGCCCAGGTCATGTATATCAGCAGCCATCTGCAGCCTTATATATGCCACATCCTCACCACAAGCAAACTAGTCCTTCTTCTCATCAGATGCATGTTATATCCCGTGGGCCCCCATTTCCCAATGAGTTTCCCGACAATCCTCAGAACCTAATGACACCATCAAGAAATAGTTTGAACATGGATCTGTATGATATTGGCTCCGTATGTCAGTGGCCAAATTCACAGTCGCGCCGTGATTCGCTACAAGGCACGGCAATGGACGCTTCTCCTCGCCAGCATGTGCAATTTCGACCGGACTCCCAGGTGCCAAGTCGTACCAACTCGTTTAATAACCATCAGCAACAGAAGCAGGTGCAGATGCGACAGGCTGCACCAAACAAACCTGATCCTTCGTTGTCCACCCCAAATACCATCACTGCAGTTACATCAGCCCACATTCTCCAGCCAGTAAAGAGCATGAGAGTAATGAGGCCTGAACCTCAGACTGCCGTAGGCCCCGCTCATCCAGCTTGGTTGGCTGCACAAGCACAAGTGGCTGAAAGTTTAGAGAAAATGGATCCTCATCCTTTATCAGTTGGAGGTGCTGCTGTTTATGCGATAGAAGTGGATTATGGAAATCAGGATCTAAGGTTCCCACCTCCTCCATATCCAAAGCATCTCTTGCTTCAAAACAATTCAGAGCAGCATGAATTGAACTCTCTATGCAAGGGAGTAGACCAGGGTCTTCGCCTTGTAGATAATGTATCTTGTGCTGAAGCTGACGAGGGCAATGGGGAGCCCAAGCATGAAAAAGTAAGCAAGAACGTAAAAGCCGTTAAATCTGGGAAGGATAAAAAACAGATCCAGACGTCTCCTGTGCCAGTGCGTAAGAACAGCAGAGATGAAGAGAAGCGAGAGTCCAGAATTAAGAGCTACTCCCCTTTTGCCTTCAAGTTCTACATGGAGCAGCATGTGGAAAATGTCCTGAAGACCTACCAGCAGAAAGTCAACAGGCGGCTGCAGCTCGAGCAAGAAATGGCGGAGGTAATGGTTTTCTCCTAGAAATATATAAGCAATGTCTGCTTTGATCACATTCTCAATTGTCTCGAACAAACGTTTACTAAAACATGTGCCTGCCCATGGATATATATTAAGTTAGATAGAAACATATGTGTGTGCATCAAAGTTGGATATTGATAAAAGAGTCTTTACTAGGTTGTGGATATAAATATATATATAGTTAGCCACAACCTAGTAAAGGTTATTTTATCAATATCCAACTTTGATGCACACACATATGTTTCCATCTAACTTAAACTATAAAAAAGTCGCCGACACAACATAAATCTATGCATTCGGCGTAGCTAACAGACTCCTGTGAGTCTGCTTTATACATTGGTGCACATGCCGATTGCGCCAGTAGTTTATACATGCCCCACTAGATGTGTACAGCCTTTTTCAGAGCTGGATATTGAGCACAAAATAATTACTAGGTTATGGCTAACTTTAATTGGTGCATACTGTTTGATATGTAGGCTGATATTCCTGGACTTAAATGCCATATGTTTACAAATGGGCAAACTTGGGCTTATGGAAACAAATACAAAAGTCCTGCATATGATAGTGTTGGGATGTAATTTAAAGATCAAAAAGTACAATTGCTGTTATACATAAGACACTTGCCAATCCCCTCCCTTTCTGACACTTTCAGCTACCGAAAAATGTGGTGGGATGTTCTGCCCATAGTCAAGTGTAAGGAATATCCATCTTTCAACTTAATATTCTCTTTATAAAATCTTCCATTTATTCTGTTGGAAAGCCACTTCAAAGTGTTTGAATTCCCTTTAGAGAACCCCTACACATAGCGTGCCAAGCCCAGAACGGCTTAGAAAGAAATGTCTTAAATTCAATTAGACAAAGAGGTAATATATTTGCTATATTTAGGCGTTATTTGTGGCACCATTTATTTTCAGATTGTCTAATTATGACCACAGTACAGACAGCTGCAGGGAAGGAATAAACCATCCAGAATGTGAAAACCTCATTTTACTGTCTGCAGTTCTGTTTGTGGGTATATGACATACAATCATATATATCATACAACGCATTTAGCCAATTCTCTTTGCGTGGTTAACCTATGAATAGACTGCCAACGATTGTCTTGTTCTTTAATTTATTTATACTTCTGAATATAAAGCACCAGAGCAAGTGTTTTACATAAGTGCGTAAGGGCTGAGTGCAAGCACAGTAAACTATATTGTCATGTGATATTATTAGCAGAGACAGATTTCTGTACTTGTATTCTGTAGGCTGGCCTCTGTGAAGCTGTCCAAGAACAAATGCGGAAAATCCTTTACCAGAAAGAGTCCAACTACAATAGACTAAAAAGGGCCAAAATGGACAAGTCCTTATTTGTAAAGATCAAGACTTTGGGCATTGGTGCTTTTGGTGAAGTGTGCTTGGCAAGTAAATTAGACACCAAAGCTTTGTACGCCATGAAAACTCTCCGAAAGAAAGATGTGCTGAACCGAAATCAGGTGGCTCACGTCAAAGCGGAGAGGGACATCCTGGCGGAGGCGGACAATGAGTGGGTGGTCAAGCTTTACTATTCCTTCCAAGATAAAGACAACTTGTACTTTGTGATGGATTATATCCCCGGTGGGGACATGATGAGCCTCCTTATACGTATGGAGGTGTTCCCAGAGCACCTTGCCAGGTTTTACATCGCAGAACTGACTCTCGCCATTGAAAGTGTCCATAAAATGGGATTCATCCACAGGGACATTAAACCAGACAACATTCTCATAGACCTAGACGGCCATATCAAATTAACAGACTTTGGCCTCTGTACTGGATTCAGGTGGACACATAACTCCAAGTATTACCAGAAAGGTAAGCTATAATGAAATCCCATGAGTGAATATTTGCAACGTGTTTTGAGAACAGGAGAAACAAAGACTCTGATTTTGGTGAGGTTACTATCTTTTATTTTTTTCCCTCCAGACATATAAAGAACTAAGATTAAGATTGGGTGAGACAAACACCCCAATGCCTGTCCCAGCTGATCACCTGCGTGAGCAGAAGTTGTCTGCTCGTTGGAGCTAGGACCAACACTTATAGCTCTCGTCACTAGAGGGCGTCTAGTAGGCATCCGTTTTAGCAATTGTTACCTGAGAGAGACTCTGTTTTACATTGAGTGACACAGGGCAACTGGATTGGCCTGATGACGCACACAATTTCTAGGAATGAAGGAAAATGTCATGTATTGTTTACTTGGTACGGGATATTTACCCACCTACCTAAGGTTCAATGTGGTTGTATTAGTTTAGTGATTATTATTTTTTATTTACAATCGCTAAATACTATTAGAAGTATTTCAGTTGTAATCTAATAATAAAATGCCCTAGATAAATTATATGTTTTGTTTCCCCCCCAATAAAGTTAATGTGTTTACTTGAAATATTGTACATAGTGTACTATCCATTAATTGTATCCAGTGTTGGTATGTCTTTGGTGGTGTAGATTGTACTATGTGCACCAGTTACTTTAATGACGGTCATTTTTAATTTGACACTGAAGATTGGGGGCAGCTCCTGTCAGAAGGTAAATCCATATATGCTTGTTTCTTATTGTTTTCCATTACTACTTTTCCTATAGGGAGCCATATCCGACAAGACAGTATGGAGCCCAGTGAACATTGGGATGACGTGTCCAACTGCAGATGTGGAGACAGGCTAAAGACATTAGAGCAGAGAGCCAAACGGCAGCACCACAGATGCCTGGCACATTCGTTAGTGGGGACACCAAATTACATTGCACCAGAAGTCCTTCTGCGGAAAGGTATGAATATGTCAAACTGTCAATGAACAACCTTTACACAGGTTAAAAAAAAAAAAGATTCAAGAACATCCATTTCCAACTTTTTTAGATGTCCCTGGTGCTGTTGTCTGGCATTTGGATTTCTCAATCTGATTATTCTAAGAATACATAATTGTTATAGGTTTATTGTCCTTTTTTCACTTTTTTTTTTAATAGAATAGCCTCATCAATACATGTGTGATAAAGGCTATGCCAGTGTTGTATTTTGGTTTTGTGCTGCCCCTAGGCTGACTAAATTCATACAATCCCCCCACACACATTGCACATCCAGGACTTACCCCCTGCACCTCAGAACATGCTCCGTCACCCACATCCAGGACTTATCCCTGCACCTCAGAACATGCTCCATCACCCACGACTTACCCCTGCACCTCAGAACATGCTCCATCACCCACGACTTATCCCTGCACCTCAGAACATGCTCCGTCACCCACATCCAGGACTTATCCCTGCACCTCAGAACATGCTCCATCACCCACGACTTACCCCTGCACCTCAGAACATGCTCCATCACCCACATCCAGGACTTATCCCTGCACCTCAGAACATGCTCCATCA
The DNA here is from genome assembly GCA_036172795.1 of Pelodytes ibericus. Classification (NCBI taxonomy): domain Eukaryota; kingdom Metazoa; phylum Chordata; class Amphibia; order Anura; family Pelodytidae; genus Pelodytes; species Pelodytes ibericus. The sequence continues at coordinate 267,845,679 of CM069857.1, forward strand.
CCCACATCCAGGACTTATCCCTGCACCTCAGAACATGCTCCATCACCCACGACTTACCCCTGCACCTCAGAACATGCTCCATCACCCACATCCAGGACTTATCCCTGCACCTCAGAACATGCTCCATCACCCACGACTTATCCCTGCACCTCAGAACATGCTCCATCACCCACATCCAGGACTTATCCCTGCACCTCAGAACATGCTCCATCACCCACATCCAGGACTTACCCCTGCACCTCAGAACATGCTCCATCACCCACATCCAGGACTTATCCCTGCACCTCAGAACATGCTCCATCACCCACATCCAGGACTTATCCCTGCACCTCAGAACATGCTCCATCACCCACATCCAGGACTTATCCCTGCACCTCAGAACATGCTCCATCACCCACATCCAAGACTTATCCCTGCACCTCAGAACATGCTCCATCACCCACGACTTATCCCTGCACCTCAGAACATGCTCCATCACCCACATCCAGGACTTATCCCTGCACCTCAGAACATGCTCCATCACCCACATCCAGGACTTATCCCTGCACCTCAGAACATGCTCCATCACCCACATCCAAGACTTATCCCTGCACCTCAGAACATGCTCCATCACCCACGACTTATCCCTGCACCTCAGAACATGCTCCATCACCCACATCCAGGACTTATCCCTGCACCTCAGAACATGCTCCATCACCCACATCCAGGACTTATCCCTGCACCTCAGAACATGCTCCATCACCCACATCCAAGACTTATCCCTGCACCTCAGAACATGCTCCATCACCCACATCCAAGACTTACCCCTGGATATGCAATGTGTAAATCCTGGATATGCAATGTGGTTGATGGGGCATGTGTTGGGGTGCAGGGGTAAGTCCTGGATGTGCAATGATCTCTTGATCTCTCCAGCCTGTGCCTCTGCCAGCAAGTATTTTTTTGTTTTTGCATTTTTTGTTTTAACCCCTTCATGACTGGACTGTTTTTGGAATGTTGTGCGTTAGTGACCAAGGCTGTTTTTACACTTCTGAGGTGTTTGTGTTTAGCTTTAATTTTCTTCTTTATTTGCTGTACCCACACAAATCATATGTTGTTTTTTTTTCAGGACAAGAAGGGCTTTCTTTTGATGCCATTATTTTGTTCATATCATTTAATGTATTTAAAAAAAAAAATATGGTGAAAATTTAAAAAAATACAACACTTTTCCTGACATTTATTCATTAAATCTTTTACTAAGCTCCAAAAGCAAATAGAAAAAACCTGCTAGATAGATTCTAATATTGGTCCTAAGTTTCGAAATGTTTATATGCTTTTTTTGCATGTCATAGGTTGATAAATACAAGTAGCACATAGTTGTTTCAAAACCATTAAAAATACAGGGCTTGACAAATTTCATTTAGTTGTAGTAGCCAACAAAAAAAAATTCAGTCGGTCACTTACACACACAAAAAAGTTACATATATTACTATGTACCCACTCCCTGCATTACCTCATTGCAGGGGAGGGGGGCACTTCTTCTCCAGTCTGGTATGTGCATTTCACACAGCCACGGACCATCTTCACTTGCAGTCCTGCTGAGTGTCAGGATATCACTTGGCACCTGGCGCTCAGCCACTCTGCTCACTCACGCTCCGCTGAATTATGGTAGTGGTAATCGGGAAACTGCTGGAAGGCCACACTCTAGGCCATAGACTGTTCTTTGGATTTATTAAATCCTGAATGGGTGCTGGTGTTGATACTCTTTTTTTTTTTTGTCAATGTGTGCCTGTGCTTAAAACCTTTAAGTGTATAATGCTAAACGGTATATAATTCTGCAGGTTACACTCAGCTATGTGACTGGTGGAGTGTTGGTGTTATACTCTTCGAGATGTTGGTAGGACAACCTCCTTTTCTTGCATCAAACCCAACAGAAACACAATTAAAGGTATGTAAATCCCCCAATTTGTTTTAATGAGGTAGAAGACCACTTCTAATTTGAATGGTGCACTAATTGAGCAGGATTAGCTGAATCTAATCTCTCTTCAGCATCCCCCCCTAATTTCCTAAAATGCTTGTGGATAAGCCCAAGAACCAAATAATATGTTGGAGGAGATAGTGAACTGGGCAATATGTGCCCCTCAATTCAGTGTTTCTGTTTTGTCCACGGTTGATCAATGCTTCTTTCATAACATTTCTAAAAAGCATAAAGATAATAATGATTTGTTTCTTCCTTTCTAGGTTATAAATTGGGAAAACACTCTTCACATTCCCTCCCAGGTCAAATTAAGCCAAGAGGCCGCCGATCTCATCATCAAATTGTGCTGCTCTGCTGATAGCAGACTGGGGAGAAATGGGGCAGATGAAATAAAGGATCACTCTTTCTTCAGTTCAATTGATTTTACTGCCGATATCCGTCATCAGCCAGCACCTTACATCCCCAAAATAAGCCATCCAACGGATACCTCCAATTTTGACCCGGTGGAGGAGGAGAGCTCTTGGAATGACAGTGGCGACAGTACCATGACATGGGAGACACTCGTGTGCCCTGGTAATAAGCACACGGAACATGCATTCTACGAGTTCACTTTCCGGCGGTTCTTTGATGACAATGGCTACCCGTTCCGCTACCCAAAGCCTTCCAGGATGGAAAGCTCCTCTAGTGAGGAGACCAAGGAAGACAATAATGCTTCAGCTGGTGAAACTGAAGGCTGCCAACCAGTATATGTATAATTCCATATACTGCACATTTACACACGCCCTGATTACCCTCACACATCAGCGCCTACTTGTATACTCAAGTAAAGCCAATGTTAACGTGACTGTTACCTTTGTTGTAAATACAGACATATTTCTACAGATTGTATGAATCAACTTTTTTTTATTCTTTGGCATAAAAGAGCCATTTCTCACCCATTCTTCACAACAAGTATTGAATTTTGTAAGGGCACAAAATATGTGTCTGGGACCACAGCAGTGTGATCTGACCATCACTTGGGATGGGATTCTCTTATGATTCTTTTTGTACCAATGGGATTAAATCTCACCATTTTTGCCTTGATGCATAAGGGCGATTAACGTCTGTTGGTTGACACTGTGCAGATAACCTGAGACCAGTGAATGTGGTTATGTATACCAAGAAGCATGGTTGATGTAGGAGATTTCACTATAGGATGAGTGTGTTCTGTGCTTTGAAGGCCTCTTGACAATTGTGACATATAACAAGACATAAGAGGTATTGACATATGTTAGTTTACTGCTGGCAGTGTGTTGCAAACACAGAATGACTAACTCCATCAGTGGCAGGGAATCTTAAGATGTCGACAGAATTTAATGAACGCCATTTTAAATCTACTACAGCCAAATGGTTTTTGTTTTAAGGTGCGAGTAAAAGGAATACATTTTATTTTTCATAAATGACTATAATGAGTAAATAGTTTATTGACTGTTCTTTCTATGGCTTTCTATTTATTAAGGTTTTACTGCAACATTTTCTTCTATTTTGAAGAAAAGGTACAACTTCATCTGGAGGTACGTTTCTATCTGGAAGGATTATTACCTGTTGTACCATCTACTGAGATGCAAATGTATCTCTGAGATGAAGATCGAAATAATAGAACATCAAGGTCACAGTAGGATCAGGACATTATCTAAGCAGCAAACCCTTTGAAGTAGAGCTTTGATAAAAAGTTAATATCTCATGAAAATTCATGATAGAAATGAATTTCAAAAAGCATTTTACTAATCCAATTGTGGTCATTTATGTAAGTAAATTCATTTGAATTTAAGTGTTTTTTTAATTGTTTTCTTGATAGAAGTCTTCCTGATAGAAAAAGTGGTCCTACGTTTTCAAGACTTACATTCTGATTCATTGGTTAATTGAGGCTTAAAAAAAAAAAATGTTTAAGAAATCACATTGAGCTCACTTGCCAAGTTTGGATTGTATGGTGCATCTGCTTTTCTGGATGAGGCAACCAATTTTACCCTAAGTGGCAATATTTTGTCTATTGGATTATATTTGGCTCAATTCCAGGATCCGGAGTCTGGGTTTATAGAAGCTTTAGAGTAAATCTGTAGGCTTATGTCACCTAAACACCTAAAACGACCAGTATATTGTGCTTTGCATAGTTGCAGGTCCAAGTCATAGATTAAGGATGAAGTGTGTTTTAAATGTGTATTACATGACCTTGTGGATTTATATGCAAATGACCTATTTCTCGTGGAAACGGAGTGTATATTCAGCCACAAGGTTGTGGCATAAACACGAAAAGCACAAATTCATTAAAAGATGGAATAAAGATTTTAAAAAAAATTTTTGCTGAAGAAGAATCAAAATATAAAAATAATATTTCTCTAATACAGAGTAAATCCAGGATGTGTCTTTACAGACAATAAAAGCAGCCACTTGTTTCTGATGTTGGGGTAATCTCGGCTAGTTCAGACGGAAAACCTCTTCTCTATGTATAATCATTAGAGGGGACTTTAGCTTTCCCGCCATTTATCTGCCCTAGCAGAGAGTGACCGTCTTTGACTGGATCAGTCTCCATGCTTCACCAAGAAGCTGGTCAAAATGATAAATTGACACGTATTTTCAAGTACATCCCTTTTATTCCCATATTACGGCTAATGATCTTTTAAAGTGTTAAACAGATTTTTTTTCTTCACCTTTCTCTTAATCTATGCATATGTTCACATATCTGCGAACACATCATTATGCATTCACTACATTCACAATGTTTAGGTGATATAACTGTGGATGCCTGATATAAGGACCAGTGAATCCCACGTCTATTACTATTAAATTCTGACTACAACACCACCTTTGTATAGTGATAAGAATGAGCTGCACAGTGTTAATTTGAGGTAAAATTCATACTAGGGAAAGTTACTTTTTTTTTTTTATTATTTTTTTTTTTTACTGCTTTAGAAATTTGGGCTCATTTCTAAAAAGCCCCTTGATTAGGAAGAGAGACTATACAAAGCTACAACAACAAAAAACTGTCTTTCCCTTCAAGAAATGGCTGCAGGATTTCAAGAAATGGTGTGTAACTTGGGTGGCGAAAAAAAAAAAATGTAAATTGTAAATTGAAATAGATTATCTATCTATATATAAATATATATTTACTACAATGATGAAACAAAACTTAGATGAGGCCTTTAACCCCAGAACATGTGATATCATTTCTGTGCAATATTGTTTCAAAATAGTCTACCTTTTCATTTATTAGGTTTGATAATGTTGTCTATTCACAGGGTGTTTTCTCCTTTTTAAAGTGTACTTCTTACATTTCAAGATTGTGACATTGTAACACCATTCAGTGCCGCCAAGCTATCAAAAAGCAGGCAATCGGTTGCTTTGTACTTGCTTGGAGAGATGAATAGAAAGCTTGTTTTATAAGTGTATTGTATGAGTAACATACCCACAGATCCTATTTTTACATTTCCATTGTGATGTTCGGTTCACGGGCCGGTCTCGTGTGGGGGGAAAATGCCTTAATATTTTTTAAACAAAAGAACAATTTAGCAAACCGTTTGATATATAATGTTGTTCATATGAAGACCATTTTAGAAGGGATTAACAAAAAAAAGGTGTTTATAGGCCTATAAGTAGGTGAAAAGTGATGATAAATGCAAAGTTTTTATACCGTAATGTTATTTTTATTGCTTTGCTTTTGTTTAGCCAGAGCTTTTTATATGAAGCTGCACATTACTCCTTTTTCTTTACATTGCAGGTGTAACAATTATTCATTTGTTCACAATTCAGAAATATTGTTGTCTGTTGCTATGCACAACTCTTCTGTACATTAGTATGATTCCATTTATGTTTAGAAACTGCTCGCGTGTATCAGATGAGAAGCACGAGCAATTCACACTAACTTAGGCCTACATTCTACATAACACTTCAAGCATAACAGGGCTGCTTACGTTATAGACTTTATTCAACGTATCATATAATGGGGTCTGTTCAATTAACAGAGTTAATTTATATCATGTCATTGTTTCCCATAGACTAATTTGAGTTAAAGAACAGTAATAAGTGATATTTTACATCATTGAATTGGGCCCAGTGTCGGAAAATGAGAACCAGTTAGACTATCTATCTAGTCTGTTCATGATTAGGGCTTAAAGGAGTACACTACAGAATGAACAAACTGGATAACTCTATTGTGCCCTCTTCATTGATTTTACGTTGAAAGATTGGATTTCCATTAGTTTTTTTTTTTTTTTTTTTTAACGTTAAAGGTCCCATCATGCACTGTGTGTGAGCGTTCATGTTTTGAAGGTTCCTTGGTTGGATATGCGATCCTCAAACAGAAGAGGGAGGCAAGATGTGATTCAGCGTTCGTTCCTGCTTCTTACGTCATTATCACAATGTGTGAAGCATCGTCTTCAATTTTCTAGTCGCGTTTAAGAAAAAGGAAAAACCCCATCTGTGTTAGCGATGTCCATATTATAGTGGTTACTAGAAAACAACATAGTTAATGCAGATTTGGGGTTTCTCTTTTGGTATAGCTGTCTTTCAAAGAATCTCATTGTTTTAGAGAATCCAAAATGTTGAATTTCATTATTTACTTGAGATGTAAAGGAAATTGGTGTTCTGACAAAGTCGGATAATGCGTGATGACTTAAAAGGACAGTCTAGACCCAAACACACTTTACTACTTACTGCTTGCATAGTTTTTTTTCCAGTGAGATTTGATGCAGGCAATCTGCATAAGTCATTTTTTTAAATATTTGACTCAAGCCCTCCCCTGTGATTACTCTGCATGTTTATTGCAGTGCTGATTATATAAACACTGAGCATATACAGTTTTTTGTTTCATTTAGTCACTTTCTGTGCTCCTGGAAAAGAATACATTGTGTGGACTGTGATAAACTTTCTCTTGCACTGTTAAGAGATCCTAATGTGTACAACACAATGTATGATGGCATCACTAGAGAGAGGAAATTCCATTAATTTGAATGAAAATATTCTCATTGGTTCCTGCAGCAAAAAAAAAGGAAATTTACTTTTTCTCAGCTAGTGTGGGCAGTCCTGGTTTCTTGCAAACTGCTGTGGTTTCACAATTTCAACTAGCTGTAAGTATTTTAGATTTTAAGCAATGCATTTTAAAACCGTTTGCTATGCATTAATATTTGGAAGATGTATTTTGGGCACTAGACAGTCCCTTTAAAGTGTTATTTGAGTGAACACGTGCATTCTCATACTTTTTGTCACAACACCGACAGCAGAAAATGTCATATTGGAGTTTCCTCACATAACAATTAATTGACCGTAAAGTAACATTTTACCAAAGCGGCTAGACATCAATGTATGTTTTTAAGGTCCAGTTCCAGATATTATCATTTGTTTTCGATGCATCAAGATTGAATAATAATCTGCCACATTGTACAATCTATGGCTATTTTTAAATGGATCCCACGCCCTTTCTCTACAGTGATTATGGAAAGTTTTATTATAAAAAAAATGCCACTTCTAAACCTATTATTGCTAATATGGTATTCTGCTAGCATTCCAGAGTGGTCTTTTTCTAGGTGGGATTTCTCATAATTGGGCTCTTGTCTTTGTGTGCACGCATGTTAACCTGTACAGTGGTCATTGTAATTCTCACAACTGATTTGCTTTAAGACAGATGTCGGTGGTCCTCATATTTTCTTTGTGCTGTGATACTCCCCAGACCCACAAAAAAAACCGTACAACCCATTCTATTGGCCAAAAACATTCCTCTTGAAATGAATGAGGTTTATTGATTAGACCCCATTGTTTTTGTTGACTGATAAATCTATTTAATTCTAGCTGTTTTCTGCTAATGATTTAGATGTTGTCATGAAGCCTTACAATTCATTTATTCTTAGCACATTTGTAAACCCATGTTTTATAACTATGTATTTCATAGAGAACTGTCTTTGAAAAACTGTTTGTGTTATAATGTGTATGCATTGGGTTTGTATATTTGAGCGTTCAAGAAAATCTGCATACTCCACCCTGTGGTCAAGTTTTGAAAAGTCTTGGCATACAGCTGTACATTTTCAACACTTCCCCTATTGTAAATAACTTTGACCCCATTGAAGATACATGGTAATAGGTAATGTTTCTCTTTCTGTATAGCTATAGATTCACCCTTTTTCGATCACAGCACAGTAGGAAGAGTTTGTTTGTCGATGATCAAAGCCGTACTGTGGGGCTGTATTATGCTACTCCTCTGTATTATGCCAAGGTTCTTCATATACTGTGACAACAGGTATACACAGGAGGAGCACCACTCATTATCTTAAAGGACCAGAGCTCATCCTACAAACCCAAAGAAATGTGCACGAGAAATAAACTAACTCAGTCTTGCAGTTTTCATGCTAAGGGATCTCCTAAGAAAACACTATTTTCCTCCAGTAATACAGTTGTACCATGCATTAATTCATTATAACTGTGTGTATGTTTTACTGACCTGTAGTTTCTATTTGTTGGATTATTTGTTCCTTCACTCCATTCTGAAAGGCAGTGCTATAGCATAAACATCTTAGTAAGTAGACTAATTAGTTTTGACACCTCCTACTCTGGTTTGTAACAGTATGTATATTAATATTCATGTTTATCAATTCGGAGACATTTCACAGTTCCAAACATCAGCTGAGAATTTAAGTAAACTATTCGGATAAAATCTCTATATATTTTTCATTTGTACGCTCTCCAGTACATTAATAAATAGCGGTAAGCATGTGATAATCTTTTCATTTTTGAATGTGAGTGTGTGCGTGAAATTCAGTTTTTTTTTTTTCCTTTTATGATCTTGTATTCAGCTCTTTAGAACTTTAAAAAAATATATATATTTAGCAATGGATAAGATATTTAACCATTTCTGTGCCCTTGATTCTTGAGATGTGACACTGAAATGGTTAAGCCATTACACAACTGTTTGGGGAATTTGTAGTGGCATTGCTCTCCTCAGTAAGTCAGGTTCTGGCTGAGGCTGATTGGAGTTGTAGTCCATAAGCACCCACAGAGCTATTAATTGCCAACCCCAACCTAACTAAAATATATTACCCTTGTGTATTTGTTTACATTGTATGAGAGCTGTGTTTGGTTTTAGATGTGCTTGTGCTGTGACCTTGTAAGATTCAGTATTACTGCTTTTTATAATAATACCATTACTTTGTGTCATTTACACCAATTGGACAACCTTTTCATTGTGGTAGTTTCTTTCTCAGGAACTCGGTTTAACTTATTTATTATATCATTGCCTCTGAAAGCTTTTAATGGCACAGTTTATTATTATTAAAAAAAAAAAAATCCAAATAAAACTGAATCTGAGTTTTTTTGTTTGTTTGGTAGTAGTTAAAGCATGGCGGATATGATAATTTACACCCTGCAATTTGTTAGGAATATTGATCAAAGATACTAAAGCGATACTTCAAACTTCTTGTGATGCATCTGGTAGTATCTAACCTGTACATGTGCTTTTGTTATGCGTTCAAACACCTGCACCTGTGTAAGCCATGGCAATGCAGAAAAGAAGTAGAGTTCAAATTCAATCCTTTATTCGCTAACTGACAAATTAACTGCAAGCCTTTGAGCCCAAGTTGCTACGTATGTCCTAGGTCAATAATTAAAAGCTCACCAAGTAGATATACTCAATCTGTGATTCCCCACTTGATAGTTCAGTATCATTCTTAGATCAGTCCATGGTCTGGCCAGACAACCCATGAAACTATTTGACACAAATCAGATCAATGAAGGTGCCAAAGGTTTTCTTTTCAATTAATAATCAATTGCAGTATACTTTTGAAATATAAAATCCATTGTATTTTAAATTCGATTCATACTGAGAAACACATTTACTATCGCTGTTGAGACCAGTAATTAAGGTATTAAACAGTTATATCAGTTTGACCATCCTTATGTTTCTCTCCCTCTGTGCAAAACAAACCCCTCTGCACAGTTAATTTCACATTATTGATGCTCTGTCCATATTGATAGACTGGGCTGTAGGAGCCACCTGACTACACAGGGAACCCCCAGAATCACCTGGAAGCCAAAGTGCAAGATATCACAGTAATCCCCAAGAAAAAGTGTACAACATGTTTTGTTTTGTTTTTATTGGCACTGCTTTAATATGTAGAACATTAATGCCATATTAACAAATGATATCGCAGACCACGTGACCAGTGACTATAATAAAGGATCTATACCCCAACTGCATTGCCGCAAACCTTCACGGTACTTGTGGCACCGCAAATCCCAATTCAGAGGGGCGCACATACAGAGATTAATACGTAAATAGGCAAAGCTTTAAAAATACATATATGTACACTCACACGTGATGAAAAACGCTCATGAATAAAATACTTTATTTTGTGGCTCTGAAAACACAGTATATAAAATGTGTGCAAAAAAGCAAGACACTGAGACCTGGGGTTAGACCCTAGTGGAAACCTATGGTAGGTAGGAAGAACAAAATGCAGTCTTATTTACTATCTGCATTGACAAATCACATTTTGCCTACAATGCAGGATAATCTGTTTACAAATGGTGCCATCTAGGGGTTGGGTAGTGATAGCACAATCATGGGTTGCCAGATCTGTTACATTTTCCTGAACAAACGTTTTACATGCTGCCCTGGAGTATGTAGAATTCAAATGTGTTAGGAAGAACTGTGGAGTCTCCTGCTTATGACATCACCTGTGGCATGGTATGCAAATGTACTGCTTTTCCATGGGAAATGTGTGATTTGCATACTGTGCCACAGGTGATTTGATAATCACTACACATTTAAAACACATTTCTCCTCATTTTTTGCTTGCAGTTTTGCTAATACAATGTATAGATCATTTTCACTAATTGTTTTATGCTCTTCATGCACAGTAAAAAAAAATATTCAGATGCATACATAAGGTGGTCTATACAATATGGAGAGGGATCAGCAATCTCCCATTCTGTTTATTATACGCTCATCCAATCAGGATTTTTCGAATAGATTTTGATTCAAAAGTAAGTACAACCTTACTTTTCATTGGTTTTTCATATGCCAAAGAAATAATTTCACTGAACTTTACAAAATGATTTCAAAGCCATGAAGTCTCTCGTGACCAACATCATAAGGGGGGTTAATGCAGATTCACATCAGCATAAAAGGAGACAGACTAAACAAGAGCAGTAACTTGGCACCCTCTCCTAGGGTGCACACAATTAAGGGGCACACCAATGATGTCTACATAGTTAGACTGAGGCCCTCTCACATAACAGCAGGTCTAGGCCCCTTCTGGCCTGCTCTCGCCAATCATGTTACATGCAGGACACCAGACATGGGTTATGAAGCCACATCATCATAGCTAGCCCAGCATGCTGTAACGTATGGCTGCATAGATAATTATGAAGAGGCTAAAACCTACAGTTCTTCCAACACCACTATCTCAAAGAGAATCACAGTTTCCTATATATTGACTCGAGCACAGAGGATAAGTCCTCCTCAAAGAGGGACCTGAAAAAAAACACTATGCTTTATATATCAATTCAGAGTATTTAATGAAGAACAGGGGGGGATATGATAGAAACATTGAAATACATAAAGGGAATCAACACAGTAAAGGAAAATAGTATATTTAAAAGAAAAACTACCACAACTAGAGGACATAGTCTTAAATTAGAGGGGCAACGATTTAAAAGTAATATCAGGAAGTATTACTTTACTGAGAGGGTAGTGGATATATGGAATAACCTTCCAGCGGAAGTGGCATTGGTAAACACAGTCAAGGATTTAAGCACGTGTGGGATAGGCACAAGGCTATCCTAGATATAAAAGATAGGGAACTGGGGACTAATAAAAGTATTTAGAAAATTGGGCAGGCTAGATGGACCTAATGGTTCCAACACATTCTATGTTTCTAAGAACAAGTAATAAACAATACAGTTAATATTACTTAATAGAAATGTATAATCATAAAAATGCAGTAAAGCAGTTATAGGGTAAAGTGCACAGGTGTACTAGCCAACAAGCCTTCTTTATCAACAGATCAATTCAGGATATTTAATAAAAAAAAAAAAAAACCCTGATGGGTTTACTATCTGCTGTGTCTCACAAGCGAGACACAGCAGTTCCTGGTTGTTGCGTGCTTCGTCTCTGACATCCGAATGCGAGGGTCTCTCACTGCTAGCACAGAGTGAGACCCTCGTTTTTGGCAGGGGAGACCGATTCCATGCAAAAACGAGAGTCTCACAGCCTGCTTCCTATTGAAACATGGCTGCTGTCGGTCATAAGTACACGCCAGTTTATCCTCATGCTAGCGACAACTACAATTTCCCTTGTGCTTCTATATTAAAAGCAAAAGTGAAAAATAAAGTTTAGTGTCCCTTTAAGCATAAAAAAAAATCCCACACATCACTATTTTTATTTAATGCATTTTTATTTACTTTTTAAAGACATTTAGCAGCAGGGCATGTGAACATTACATTAGCACTTATTTACCCCTACTCTGAAGGTAACAATTATTTCAACTAAGGAAATATTTACTAACATAGTCCATGTTGACATAATCAGCATATAATGTTTCTGACAGCCCTTTTCTCTCCCTGTGAAAAGTGACTTTATTCTACGATTTTCCTGCTCTACAACTTTTCCAATTGCTCCTGCAGTTGTAGTTACCCACCCTGCCAGTATTTAAAGGGACAGTCTAATCCCCAAACTCACTTTAGTGCAAGTGGAAGACTACTGCCTGACTAATGCAGGTTTAATTTAATCACCTCTGCTGGTGGAATAGAATGCATAGTATGGAACCAAAGTGATCTTGTGCTCTTCTTGTACACGTAGGATCTCTTAACAGTGATACACATTGTCTGAGGACATCAGTAGAGAAACAGGATTCCATTCATTAGAATGAAACTATTCTCATTGGCTCCTGCAGCAAAAAAAAGGAAATGGACTTTTACTTAGCTATTGTGGGCAGTCCTGGTTTCTTGTAAGCTGCTGTGATTTCACAAACTCATCTAAGTGTAAGATTTTCATATTTTAAGCAATGCAAATATGCATTGTAAAGTACTTTAAAAAGGGCTAAACTAATATAGAAGCACAAGTGAAAAGTTAGTTGTCCCAAGTATGAGGATGAACTAGCATGTACTTTTGATAGTACACGCCAGTTTATCCTCTGACCGACAGCTGCCATGTGAGACACAGCAGTTAGTAAACCTGCGTATATCTATTACGATACATGTCGGGTTTACTTAATTTTCAAGGAAGCAAGGGTTAAACAACGTTTAATTTTCCTTTAATATGCATTTTGGGCACCAGTCCCTTTAATGGCACCCTTGGTAAACGATTGGTGTGAGGCCCATGTTAAAGGGACTGTATCAATTGAATATTGTTTTTACTGTACATGTATTGCATAACAATGATCTACACATCGTATTAGGAAAATTACAAGCAAATGCCTAAATTAGGAGAAAAGTGTCTTTTAAATTCATCTGGGGAGTCTCCTGCTTACGACATCACCTGTGGCACTTTATGCAAATTACACATTTCCCATTGAAAAGCAGTTCATTTGCATACAGTGCCACAGGTGATGTACAGTAAAAACAATGGTTAGGTGATAGTCACTTTAAACAAATGGAGGTAATAGCATCACCCAAAATTGGTCATCTTTTTAATGTGCTTGGCTTCAGTCAAGGGTCGGGGCTGGACATTACTAATGTTATGTGGTAATACAACAGTACCTATGGACTTTATATACATAATAGGAGCTGCACCAAAGTCACAACACATGCAAGTTACACATCAATATATATATATATATATATATATATATATATATATATATTTTTTTTAGAAGCAAAAGTAATCAGTTTGAACTTCTGTCTCTAATACCACCAATCCCAGGGTTGCTCTACCACAGAAGTAAATTAAGTAACCCAACTTGCCTGAGGGGACAGTTATTAAGAGGGGTCACATAGCTAAATGGGGGACCCCTTTCGATGTTTTGCTTAGGACTCCCAAAACCAAGAAACCACCCATGTCATGATTAACTATCCATTAGCTCGAAATATTGTGTGTCCCCCCCAAAGATGAATTCCTGCAAGAGAGGCAGAATTTAACTCTAGTGCCTTTCCCAAAAAAAATGTTGCCCTCCTCTTTCTAGACCAGTGATGGTTAACCTCTGAGACTCCAGCTGGAGTGTGGACTACCTTTCCTATCATGCTCAGGCAGGGCTTTGCTACTCCAGGCATGGTCGCCCTCCATTGCCATATCTTTCCTACACATCATCCTGCTCAGCTACCACCAACCCCAACCTCCCGCCTCACTTTTTCAGCCCCGTGCCCGCTTCTCCCAACCTCCATTCCCTCGGTCCAATCGTCGGATTGCTCTCCTCCCCTCCAGCGCTGCTCTCCCTCCACCCCCCACGCCGCCATTGGCTCTGCCGCCCTGGTCTCTCCCACACTGCACCGCGTGGCGCGTCATTGAACGGAGCCCATGATGGCGGCGCTGGGAGCCAGCGAAGTGATCGCCCAGCTGGAGAGCGCTGCCAAAGTTTTAATGGTGAGCTGGGGGGAGGGACAGCAGAGTCCGGGAGGATCTCCCTCACAGACCGGCTAGCCGAGTAATCTTGCACTGTAATTCGTTGTGCCAGGGGGCAGCCAGCCAGTGTACCCCAGGGCAGGGGGGCATTCAGCCAGACTACACTAGGGCGGGGGAAGCAACCGTAAGACCGCAGGGCATGTGCGGTGTGAGAGATCATCAGGGCGATCATTTCCCGCTCTGGTCGGTGTGTCTGAAACTAGTGATGGTTAATTATTTAGGCACTTGGGGGCTAATGGGGCTCATGGTGCAAAGCCAACTGGATGGTTGGCCGAGCATCATGGGACTGTTGTCCACAAGAGCTGGAGTTCTGGACGGTTCACCATCACCGTGTAGTGCAGAGGACACACCTGGTCCCCTCGATTCAGATCTGACGTGCAGGTCTCAAGTGGGACTCGTTATTAACACAAAGGGTGCATTTATCTTTCCTGACACTGTTGGCTTCCACATACCCCCCCCCCCCCCCTCCCTTTGGTTCTTTAGGGGGGTTGTATGTAAAGAGGATCGGTGGAGCAAAGTTCTAGAAGTGGTGTTACCACTGAGGAAGTTAAAGTAGTGATTGTTCCATTTACTTATCCATGCCCACAATCACTCTTTTTGCACGAGTACCATAGTGCTCTGTATTTTGTGTGTGTGTGTAGTTTTATATATTTTCATATTGTTTGGTCACATTTCCCTTATGTATGGGATGTTCATCTTAAAATATTTGTTGCCACATGAGCAACATTTTGGGTCAGATGTGAGCCAAGCACCTTTTGACCGCTCTGGCAACGGTTCCACTTTAGAACGTTGTCCCATTTATGTTTTAGCTATCCACAATATTTATGTATGAACTGCTTATTTGTGACCACAAAGGGCCATATTAGTATAGCAGTGTGCTTGAACCTTTGTTCCAGGAAATAAAGGATATTAATAAAGTGACTTTTTATGTATGTGCATTTCAAGACTTTACTACCTGGTAAGCCACTTCAAGATGGAAAGTGCTTTGGGGTTTTTAGCCACATGTATGTTTACTGCGCATGTATGTTCTTTAAAATAGATCTTGTATAAGTACCCTCTTCTGCTATGTGTGTGTATACATTTCTTATTTATATATAAAATGTTGAGTATCCGTTATCCAAAATGATCCCCTCAAAAATCTGTTGGCCCCAAAAAATGTGGAATATTGCCACAAGTTGCATATTCCACACACCTGTCAGAATGCAAGCGCACAACAGTTTATTAAACGTGCAGCTCTCTTAAACTGTGATATAGCTTTTCCCATGCATGACCAGATTCCCCCACACAAGTACGCCCACAAAGGGTAATACAATGGCACATGTGCAGGCCGATGACCGGTTCCAAACGATCTGTCCTATCACAGCTACATCACAGTAAAAGTGAGTTATTTGCTCTATACAGTATTTGCATTGATACTTTTGTATTTCAGGAGTGTTGAGAGGAGTTAAGCAGACGATCCTGATGAGACTCTGAATACAGCATTTCAGAATCTCTTAACTACCGCATTTGCCTGAATATAAGACAAGTTTTTTTCTGTGCAAATGCTCTGGAAAAAGTCCCCTCATCTTATATTCGAGATTCGTCTTCTAATCAGACCTCAAATCGAGGTCTGACTATAAGACTAGGATCCAGGTCCCCCGCAGAGCAGACATCCTCTGCTGCTGCCCGGCACGTCCGTCAGGACTTCTATGACGGAAGCCGTGACATCACATGACCTTCCGGCGGCGGTCCATCATTATATACGGAAGTGTCGGGCAGCATGGAGGATGACAGCACTAGCCTCCAGGGAGATGGGCTACATTTGGGTGGAGGGGGGAGAGCCAAATTTGGGGGAAGGAGGGGGGGGGAGCCACCATTTGGGGGGAAGGAGGGAGGGGCAGCATAGGACAAGTCTGGTGGGCAGATGGGCAAATAAAAGTAAATAAATACAAGAAATGCATTTTTTATATAATTATGTTAAATATGATAAATTCAATTTACATGTGAATATATACAAGTTAAACTTTTTTCCTTTAGGGTTGTCTTATATTCAGGCTTTTAGTTTTTTTTCTTAAAGGAATATGCAAAGTTTGGGGGGTCGTCTTATAAACAGGTCCGTCTTATGTTCGTGCAAATACGGTAATATAACCTACAGTATATACAGTAATATAACCTAGTCTTCCTCCAGGCTTAGAAATTGATCTCCACCTCTTCCAGACTTCCAAAAGTCAGAATCCTCACCCTTCTGCATCTATCACAGAGACGTCACTGCTGATTCTTAGATTTAGAACCTAAACTGATTTCATCAATGTTACTGAGATCTCTCCCTTCTTATTTTTATTAACCTTTACACTGACATCCCCCTTCCAGAGATATAAGGAAGATTCCTTTAACCCCTGCTTACAACACAGTTACAAGAAATAGTTAGCTCTCTTTCTTCTGCTGTATTTTTGAAGGAATGTTCTACTTTAAATGCTGTTGTTAGAAACCTCTGGTGAAGCTTTAGAGCAAAACGCGTCAGGGTTTTTAAAAAAATAAAATCTATTTGGTCTAAAATTCAGTAACACATTTTCAGTTTGTTCTCAGCATTCCATATTGTGTGTTTTAAAATAAACTTAAGGCTAATTTATATACCATTAAAATGGTGTATTCTCGTTTCCTGCCCATTCTCTTCTTTTTTTTTATCTACTATTCATTAAATACATTTTATATTATAAGTGGCTCAACCATCCATCAGTGTTTACTGTATTTATATTCACCTAGCCCCCTCCTTCTCCCTTCTTTTTGCACAGTTATTCTGTCCCTTAATTAACAAATTAAGGAGCCGCGTTATTTGGAATTTATATTGTAACTAATTTCACTCTTTCTCATTTAGTATACCTGCACAGATTGTATATTATTTTTATATGGGAAAAGATGTGTTTTTTTTTTTAAATGCCATAGATCAACTTACTATACAACATGTGGCTTTATTCTTATATCGTTGTCTATCACGCAGCGGAAACATTTGAGGTTGTTCTCCCGCGGATTCTGATTACAGGGGACAGATCCACCTGTATTTTTTAGAAATAGTTTTTTTTATTGCAGCAGCAATGCAGTTTCTAGGTGATCCGTTTTTTAAAATAAATTCCGGGGAATGTTTTTTTTTTTTTTTTTTCATAATCCATTTGATAAGCATATTTTTCACAAATTATGGATGCAGTGTATTTGGCTTGTATTTACGGAGTTCATGCAATATGTTCATATATTACATTCCCTTCTAAAAGCACGTATATTGGTGACCGGACAGGGGAATGGCCGGGCACGTTTGACCTGAATTCAGGGACAACTGGTAACCCCATCTTGAAGCTTCTTCATGTCTGTGGATGTTCTTTCCCCTTTTTTGGATGTGTGTAATGGACTCTGTGTGGGTGAAACGCACTTTACACAAGTCTAGACACACTTTATTTTTAATCCATGAAATCTGTGTGCCGTATTACGACCTTGCGATGTTCACTGAAGGTCACGTAGCTTTCAGACTCATTTGGCTGCTCAGTTCAGTAGGTTATAATTAGCAGTTCTTCCCCATCTTAGTCAACAGCCAATTTCAGCCGAATTACCTATTTATATTGATGAAACCTAGACCAGGCTGCCGAGCACTCATTCTACATAACTCTGGGCTGTTTTTATCATACTGAATGCAGTGCTAACACCACTTGTTTCTTCTTTTTGAGTTACTAAAGTTTCTGTTAAAAATGGGGATTTGGGTAAATCTCCTTGTGCATTAATATGTTGGTACAAATGAAACAGCAGTTAAGTTCACCGTTATTTTATTGGATATTGCAGTTAAACAAATACAATTAATAAAAATTGTTTGTGGCCATTATCACGATCATAGAGATTGGTAACTTCCAGGCAGTACTGTTTGGTCCATGTAGTTGTATTAGTTGTGCTGTGTTTTAAATATGGATACACATACATTCAGTTTAGCTTTTCTGCTCTATCCTTCACTCCTCCTTTTGCTAATATTGCAGCAGACAGTTTGTCTGAACTAGGAGGGGTAGAGCAGGAAACTGTCGGGATGTGCCTTCTGCCTCATTAAAAGAGAGAAAAATTGTTTTTGCTTGCTCTTTAAAATGGTGTTTCTTTTTTTTGGGGGGGGGGGGGGGGGGGGGGAATACTATATGTGTTTCAGAGAACATAATTCAACTTGATAGTCGTGTGATAGTCGTTGCCATTTTAACCCCTTAGTGAGTGGCCTGTTTTGAAAATGTTGTACCCTTCATGACATTGGCTGTATTAACACTTCTGCAGTGTTTGTGTGTAGCTGTAATTTTGTAATTTTCCTCTTTCTCATTTAATGTACCCTCACCTATTATATACTGTTTTCATCACCATAAAAAGGGTTTTCTTAAGATACCATTTTTTTTTAATCAAATGTAATTTACTATATTAAAAAAAATCATAAAATATCACCTCAAAAATATTATTTAGTTAAAAAAGGTAAAAAAATAAGGACTGTGCATATAGTTTCAAATATTTGTCCTGTGTTTAGAAATACCAATGTTTACTTTTTATGTTGTTTTATAAAAGTTATAGGGCAATAACTTAAATTAGTGTTTTTTTTTTTTTTTTTGTTTCCTAACCATTTTTTTCAAAAGTAACTTTTTGACCCTAACTCTAACCCTAATTCTAACCCTCACCCATCTTGGGTTTGAAAATTAAAAAAAAAAAAACGACTTGTCCAGGAACTAATGTAGTAGCACAATCTACTTGTCTTGATACAAAAAATAATTTGAATCAAACTCATATTTAAATTGGGTCTTCACTGGTAGCAACTTAGGAGACAGACCTAACAATACTTAAATGCACTCAACAAATGCAAGTAGGTAGTGAGCTTAAACAGAACAGATTTCCAAATGAGAATTGTAACTTTATAAAAACGAATGCACACAGTCCTTTACCCGTTCAAGCGCACATTTACCCATACGTCACCTTTCAGTAAATCATGCATTGTTATATTATGTATGGACACGATTAAAGGGACATTCACCTCTTGGAATTACCTCGTCTAATACAGTAGCACCATCCCCACCAACAGTTTTTTTTATTATATAATATCCCTATAGGACCACCGGCGGGATTAAAATGTCACTGGTTCTCTATGGAGTAACTTCTTATTTTTATATGATTTTTTTTAAATTTATTGTATTACATTTTTATTAAACCCTAACTCTCCGGATTATAACACAAAAAAGAGTTCATTTAGTTAAATTTATTTTGATAATTTTTATTTAACCTTAACCCCAGGCTTAGAACAAACCCTGACTCAAGGGTTAGAACAACAAAGGTATTTAATTCTTTTTTTATTTATATTTTACATTTATTTTTATTGAACCCTACCTTTAAATGGGATTTAGTGTTAGTAGGAAAACATCGTTTTTTTTAAAAAGATTTCTTTTATATAATTTATTTGTATCTTTGTATTTTATTTTTTAATTAAAAATGTTTTTATTGAACCCATAGGTTAGCGTAAGAACAATATAAACGTATCTGTTTTTTTTTAATTAACTGTGGATGCTTGGAGGACAATGTGCAGTTACTAATTCTATCCTTAGTCTCTACAGCAGCAGGGAGAGACTATAGCTGTCAAGGCAGGCACCTGCAGCTATAAACACCTGGTCGCTGTGATTGGCTATCCGGGGGGCTTCGGCAGACATGGCTCAACTGCCTCGGTGCATACTGCGCTTGGGGAAGGGTAAACTCTGCTGCTTGCCCACAGCATGTCTAAAGGTTAAAAAAAAAACTTCCAACCCAGCACCTGGAACTGCATGTCCCGGGCGTCTGGCAATAGGAATCGCGTATCCCTGCCCATCTGTTACCCTCACCCTAACCTTAGGGTTAATTTAGATCTAATTTTAGTTTGGGCTTTTTTTTGTTCTGTCATTTTGCTGACTTCCGTTGCTCTGTTGCTAGACTGCTTCTAAAGGCAGAGAGCTCTGATCGCTTCCGTCGCTCTTGCCGGCTTTAGGGCAGCACCATATTGGAGAAGCATGCTGCCTTCCAATGCGGCACTGAGTGATCGCGGTGCCCTAGTAGGCTAATTTTTATGTGTCTATATTGATGCATTATAGCAACACTTTTTGTGCAGTGGAAGCGATACACAGGGTCGTATATATACAGTTTGCTGCAGGAAAACATCCTTTTGTTCCAAGGGGTTAACTTTGGTGCAAGTTGTAGTCAGCAAAGTGGTATGCACACAGGCAGTTTTACATTTCAAAAACATTCAGGCATTTTGTTTAAAAACTCAATTTTATTATGATGCTCAAATCCTCCCCAGTGGTCTTTCTCTATAACAGGTGTAATGTGGCTCCACAAAGCTAACTGCATAAGGTTTTCATTTTGCCACTCAATGATCTCCCTGCTTGGGCTGTAGTTCGGCTGTACAAATGACTGCGGGATGAGCTCTTCCTGCCCGTGAGGCAGTTTAATGCCCTTCATGTGAGCCGGGGTTCCTTGGAGATGTGGCATTTCGGCTGTAACCTCTGGACAGAAGAGTGTGCATTTGAAGCTGCTTAGCAGAAAATAATTCAGTGTGCCAGGTGCCTTAAGTATTATAGGCAACCCACCTGCAGAGCCAAGTCGGCGGTTCCTAGAGTTGTTGCTGGGGAGCCGAGCCGGCGGTTCCTAGAGTTGTTGCCGGGGAGCCGAGCCGGCGGTTCCTAGAGCTGTTGCCGGGGAGCCGAGCCGGCGGTTCCTAGAGTTGTTGCCGGGGAGCCGAGCCGGCGGTTCCTAGATTTGTTGCTGGGGAGCCGAGCCGGCGGTTCGTAGAGTTGTTGCCGGGGAGCCGAGCCGGCGGTTCGTAGAGTTGTTGCCGGGGAGCCGAGCCGGCGGTTCGTAGAGTTGTTGCCGGGGAGCCGAGCCGGCGGTTCGTAGAGTTGTTGCCGGGGAGCCGAGCCGGCGGTTCGTAGAGTTGTTGCCGGGGAGCCGAGCCGGCGGTTCGTAGAGTTGTTGCCGGGGAGGCGAGCACCAGAGCAATGAGTATACTAGCACAATATTGTAGCAATACATATGCGATAATTCAAACTGCTTTCTGCACCATGATGGTGGAACAAGCCCATGACTTGTTGACTCTGCTCTCCAGCCAACTATATGAATTCCTGACGGTAACTTCCGAATACTGGAGATTTCTGTTTTGCTCAAAGAAACTGCTCAAAGTACTATAAATGCATTTAAATTTGGAGGATGAGTTTTGGGCACCAGTCCTTTTAAGAAACTTGGCAGAACACTATTTAAAAAATAAGATTTGCAAATACTGTTTAAGCATTGTTACAGGCAGTATAATGATGCTTCTGACTGTAAAAATTGGCAGACATTACTTAAAAGAACATTGTAGATGTATAAAATAGGTGTTTTTCATTTTGCTGGATGTTCTTCTGTTTGTGACATCACCGCCTGCAAAGTGACGGTTACAGTAGTGAATACTGTAGTTTCCAAGCATAATTGAAATAGATTATCGTTTGATCCATGCAGTTCTGCATTTGCAATAATCTGTTTTATGCTTTATGTTCCCACTGCAAACTCTATTGGAGTGACAGAGTCCAAATAGACACAAAACAATTCTTGAATAACGTTTCCAGAATGGGACTGAAACGTTTTGTACACCGCGTGTGGCGAGTAAAGCTTCTTGAATATAATCCGAGAGTGCGCGAGCTGACACACCTAGCTGTAAGTGCGATGTCAAATAAATAAGTAAATACATTCTTAATGTAACTTTTTAGAACTTTGCTGTTTAAGGAAATGACTATACTGTTTGGAATAATTTGAACCATTTCTGACTCTAAACCTTTCCAGAGGCCTTATCACAGGGCTTGACAAATTAATTTTATTCTAGGAGCCAGCAAATTTTTTTAGGAGCCAGACAATCACGCAAACATACACGCAATTCATAAACACACACACCAACCCACGTCACATATACACCCCACACACACCAACCCACGTCACATATACACCCCACACACACCAACCCACGTCACATATACAGCCCACACACACCAACCCACGTCACATATACAAACCCCACACACCAACCCACTTCACATATACACACACACACTTCACATATACACCTCCCCCCCACACTTCACATATATACCCCCCCCTTCACATATACACCTCCCCCCACACTTCACACATATACCCCCCCCCTTCACATATACACCTCCCCCCACACTTCACACATATATACCCCCCCTTCACATATACACCTCCCCCCACACTTCACATATATACCCCCCCACACTTCACATATATACCCCCCCACACTTCACATATATACCCCCCCTTCACATATACACCTGCCCCCACACTTCACACATATATACCTCCCCTTCACATATACACCTCCCCCCCCCACTTCACATATATACCCCCCCTTCACATATACATCCCTCCCCCCCACTTCACATATACAACTCAAACATACACAAGGTTTTTTTTTTCCCTTCTTAACTTCTGAGTGCTGGGTGTCGTCTCTTGACAACACAGCACTTAGCCGAAAGAGCCATGAAGATCGGCTGCGGCACGAATGTTTCCCCTCCCTGCTGCCTTACCTCATTGCTGGGGAGGGGGAACATTCGTGCCGCAGCCGATCCTCATGGCTCTTTCGGCTGAACACTAACACACGTGTTGCGCGAGGGGGCGGAGCTTGCTGTCTGTCCCCTCGCGCTGCAAAAGACGGATGGCAGCGGGAAGGGGAACATTAGGGCAACGGCACCCGGGCGCCAGGCTCCATGGCGACCTGGCGCCCGGGGTTTGTCGAGCCCTGCCTTATCACTTTAATGTTATGTTTAGACATTTTATTTAACTCCTTTGTGATGTTTGGATGTTCTACGCCATCCAATTTTTTTGTCCGAAAAAACGTTAAGACGGCATAGAACGTCCTGCATTAAACAGCTTATCGCGGCTTCCCATGAGGAGCTGTGCTCTGATCCCTGCAGCGGGATGTAACCTACCAGATGAGGCTACTTTGAGTGGCCTCAGTATGACAGGGAAAAATTTAGCCGGTGCTCAAAGCAGGCGCTGGCAACGCTTTACTAATTTGCGCTGTTCGGGGCATGCCTCCACAACTGGGTTGCGATTTTTTTGTCCAGGACCCTGTTCGGGTCTCTGCAACAGTGTCCCTGGCTACTGATCACCTTGCGATTGGTGCCGGGAACAAAAAATGGCATTTTGCTGCTTGCGTCACAAAGGGGTTAAAACCAACTTTGGGCTACAGACCTAGTCCTACCAAGGCTCATATACTGTAAATATACACTTGAGTTCCTAGTTTATTGAAGGGCTGCAAATACTGTATTCACCTGAATATGCATCTATACTCCCAAGGTTTAATTTCAAGAAAAAGGCCTTCCAAATTCCAATGCCCCACTTCCAGGTTCCTCTACCCCTGCCTCCTTACTGGAATCCTTTCTACTGCTAACCTTTCACCCACCCGCCCTTTCAGGAACCTCCTCCTTGTCCGTTCCACTTCCCTACTACTTCCAGGATTTCAATTAAACATAACATTTTCTTTTAAATGTTATGTTTAAATTACAAGTAAAAGAAGAAAAACCCCAAAGCTATATAGGTAATGAGAACACTGGGTTTTCCTCAGCTGAGCTTCTGGCTCCTAACATGCCACTGTGCCCAGAGAAGGGGAAATGATGTAATATGCCCCTGTGCCCAGAGATAAATGACAGGATTGGCAGGAAATACAGGTTTGTTAGAAATCCTTTTTTCTTCGTTTTATTTAAAAAAAAAAAACTTCTGATCTGATGTCACAATAATAAACAAAAGCTAAAGTTGTGTCTAGAGGTCTGTATAAAGATGCAAAGAAACATTTAATGCTGGCTGGTCCACTATAAGGTATGGCCTGTAAGTGTAATGCTGCTGATTTATATGATTGATTACAATGTTGTAATAAGATTTGAATAGTTTTCCTGTAGTGGAAAAAATATTTTTTATTTTCAGAAAATACGGAAGGAGTCAATCATTTAACCTAACTATTCATTTTTTTGCTGGGTTTTATGACGACTTACTTTATACATTGTTTTATTCATAGACTTCTCAGCCCCTGCATAAGGTGTGAATGTTACATCCGAATTGCATTGCTGCCAGTTGTGTGCAATTCGGAAGATGCCCGACGGTGGACTGTACGTGCACATGCACAATCGTGCATGCACTATTGAGGCTTCATCTACTGCAGAATCATGGGAAATGTAGTTCCCATTGATTCTGCTTTATTTTAAGAGCCTGATCCCCGCGCATGCACACAGAGTTCTAGTCGGGCATCTTCTGAACTGCATTCCCAGCACAGGCTGTGTAAGAAATGCAATTCGGATGCCACATTCGGTTCATTTGTTTTGGCGACACAAGTGAGCCAAGGGGTCAGGAATAAAAGTACTCATTGTTAAAAAAACAGTGAAAAAAAAAAAGTCTAGTTGTCCACCAAAATGAAGCAATGGGTGTTGTGGCCCCACGTATGCCAGTGTAATAGATTCAGGTCAGTCTTGGAGTACTTTTATTAAGATGGGCGTGGCAGGATCTTGCAGTGACATATGGTGATTGGCTGGTTCAGTGTATTGTTACAGTTCTGTGTAAGGTCAGTTAAGATAAGGTAAATTGTCATTGTGTTCCACAGCACCTTGTCTTATCTGTAAATGCGCCTTCTTTATACTAATGGTGCTAGTCGAATATCACTGGCTCCCAACACAGTGTTGCCAACAGAATTGTAATTCATTCCCAAATCCTCTTTTGATTTCTACTTTGTAAAGACTTCTTCTCAACCATTCCTTATATTTAAATTCATTGACTAAAACCGCAATCTGATTTTCTCCCTGGATCACTATTGCACTTCATTTTTTATTTCTTAGTATTTCTACACAACCAACTTGCAGAAAAAGAAAACCCCATTCTCTCCCTGTCCACAAACATTTGTCTGTGAACATGTTTACTTTTAGCTGGCAAAACATGTTTCCTCCTCAAAGAAATCCACATCTCCTCCCCTGTAATCCCAGGAGATGACCTTGTCCTCCGAGGGTTTGCCCTTGAATAGATCATCTCACAGTTGTTTGTTTTGACCTTGAAAATATTTGCATACCCTTTGATTGGCTCCTCTAGCTTGTAATAGAAATGTTCAGGGTGGTAGTTGGTGGCATACAAGCAGTGTTTGAACAGCACTTATCCTCGAGTTTGGAAGGAGGCATGTGTATGTCTTTAGGGCTGATAAAACCATATTTATCTCATTCTTTTACTGCAATACCTAATTTATTCCACAACACCTGTGCGTACCACATTATGCCTATTGAGAAGCTATTATCTCCGTGGCACTCCTAGAAGGGACTAACCTGGAATGACTGCCTAGTATCTGATGATGTTAGTTGCCTCAGTAAAATACCAGCTATGTTACTGCCTCCTCCTCCATAGACTTAGCCTCGGCTTCAAGACAATACCGATCTGCTGTGTGCTACGGCCTCCTCTCCATAGACTTAGCCTCGGCTTCAAGACAATACCGATCTGCTGTGTGCTACGGCCTCCTCTCCATAGACTTAGCCTCGGCTTCAAGACAATACCGATCTGCTGTGTGCTACGGCCTCCTCTCCATAGACGTAGCCTCGGCTTCAAGACAATACCGATCTGCTGTGTGCTACGGCCTCCTCTCCATAGACGTAGCCTCGGCTTCAAGACAATACCGATCTGCTGTGTGGTAACTCTTTAGAGAACTACGTATTTTACAAGAAATGTTTTTCTTTTTTGGAAATATATATATATATATATATATATATATATTTTAATAAAAATCCATCTGCTACTGTACATACCTAATACAGAATTTTGTAAAAGCCATAAATTCCTGTGCATCCCAGAGAGCTTTAAAGAGGAATTAAACCTGACAAAATAAAATTTGCCACATGAAAGGGTCTACGTAACTATTACCTCCTGGGACTCCTCTAAGGCTCTTATTCCCTCCTGCTTCACTATTCACAATCTCCACATCTTTCTCCTTTGCGTTCCCATTCACAAATCCTGGCCTTCCTCCCAGCTCACATGCTTAACACACCACTAGGACCAAGCGACTGCCATTTACTAAAGTAGACTAAGCCTCATTTATAAATATATAAAGTCTTGTGGAAATTGATAACATTATAAAGTATGCATTAACTTATAAGTTGCTTGCTATAAAATATACAAACAAAGCAAGGGCTCATGTTATGGCTTTCATCCTGCAGATGTTTTAAACAGATGTCAGCAGTCCACTGGCCAACTCATTCGCTAAGTGTATGATCAGAAAGAACTTGATGAAAATATAGTTAACGGCAAGTAGACACGATTTTAACGGTCTTTCTTGACAGAGTACAAGATCTAAGCACAAGTCATTACAAATTTTATGTAATTTGACATATTTATGGCTCCAAAAGTTTGAGTTTGCTTAACGTTGTTGCATGAGATTAAAAAATAAAAAAATATTAGTGTATGACCCACTTCATGTATCAAGATACCACTTTTGTAAAAGTAAAAAAATGCTCTCTACTTTTTGAGAAAACTAACAACCAACCAAATTCTCCTATGGCAGCCACACAACATATATAACACCTAAACTTTAACTGGGGTAGATAAACAGGGAGGATGTATAAACATGGAGCACAGGAGGATAGCACCTAATACTGCATAATACAGACTATTCCTGACATATTCAGGGGTGCTCTGTGTGCCGGCAAAACACATCTAAAAAAAAAGCAGGTGGGCTTTCATTACGTTGAATTAGTTGTCAGATAATAACTATTTGACCCATCTAGTCTTGCAACTCCTCCCCCCGCCCACCCCCCACCCTCACTAAAAAAAAAAATCTGAATACTTTTATTAGTGCCTGGCCTTATCTTATATCTAGGATGGCCTTATGCCTACCCCATGAATGCTCAGACTTCTTTTCTGTATTGGTCTCTACCACTTCTGCTGGAAGGCTATTGCATACATCCACTACTCTTTCAAAAGTAGTAAATGAGGCAGAGGTTTTATTCTCATACACAAGTATCAGTGTGTGTGTGTGTGTGTGTGTGTATATATATATATATATATATATATAGATATAGATATAGAGAGAGAGAGAGAGAGAGAGAGAGAGAGAGAGAGAGAGAGAGAGAGAGAGAGAGAGAGAGAAAAACGAGAACCGCTATACATAATAAATTATTGTCCTTTTTTTATTTTTTCTTCCCGCCCTTTTTAGGATGTGGAAATATTTACCCATAACTCATTATGTTACATAACTTTTCCATTCGCAAGTTAGTCTTGTTTATTTGGCGTGCATAAATCCATTAAAAAGGCGTGCGCGCAAGCCGCGTGAGTATCCAACTGTTTCAGTGTTCCTTGGTTGCCAGAGCAATTTCCCAGAATTCCATGCTGATGGAGAGGCTCGGCACCTGGTGCCGAAATGCAGCTTGCCTATACCTGATGCAGTTTACATCAAGATGAAGCATATAAGATGGGAAACGGATCCCTTTTAGAAGCATTTAGAGTCTGAGAGCAGCATTATTATTGTACTTGACGTTTTGAGGTCAAATTGAGCCGCCGTGCGCAAGTGACTGTAAAGACCATACATCATAGTCACAAAGCATTGTTATGAAGGCATGCTGGAAACCCTTCCCCCATTATTTGAACCATTACATGCTGACTGTGTGATCAGTGCGCTGCAGAGCAAATTACAGGTGCCGTATTGGAGAGCTAAACAAAATAGACCTAAATTGGGCCTGCTGGATTTAACCCTCAACCCATTCAGTGCTGTGGTGTGTGTGTAATGCGGACTCAAGCTTGTGATGACTACAAGCAGGTAAATGTAACCCTTTGACAACATGCTAATCACATGTAATGTAGGGACGGTAGGAACCTTCTGTGTCAATAAAATGTCACACGTAACCCTTAGTATGTATACAGGGCTGTGTCCCAGCTCTGAAAAATCCTAAAAATACATTCATACACACACACACACAATCAGCGCTTACATATATCTCCTATACAGAGCTCGACAAACCCCAGGAAGTAGTGAGTATGTAATCTCCCTCTGGACCATCCAAATATTTTGCGCTCGATGGCCTCACTTAAATTAGACATAGTCCATTTTTTAAGTCTTTAATGTTCATCTGGATGTCTCAGCCATTTCCCTGATATCTGCGCCTTGTCAGTCTGATTCCAGTCGCCAGGGAAATGCTCTCCATTTAGATATAGTGGTGCTAGCTGCAGGATAGCGTGCACCGATGATCTGTCGGTCAGCTATATAATCTGCTTTTAATTCAGTAATAAGAAAAAAAATTACCCCTGTGATCAGGACTTTAATACGGCAAATTAGATCGATGACTAAAAAGTAAACTTCAGAAATCAGGCACTTATAGCGGATATAGATAAGCAACTTTTTCCATCTTTTCGGTTACTAATCCCTGGTCCTTTTCCCTCTGTACTGCTCCGTAAGTGAGTAATCTCGGTGAGAGCCGCTCTGATGATCTCATGAAAGTGTCTGTGTGTACGGGTGTTTTTGAAGGATATAGCGCACAGTTTTTTTACTTGTTGTATGTATCGGGGCTTTCTCATAAAGGGGCCACGTTGTGTTGGGAATAGCTTTGATGGAGATTACTCTGGACCTTCTCTTTGAAAGCACTGCCCGATGCAAAGTAGTCAGCAGCTAAGTGCCAGGAATGTTTTTCAGATTTCCTCCATTAAGTGAACAACTCCGGCATGTCTGGCGAATTATCTGAGCTTCTTTACTTGTAGGCTATGGGTTGCACGGAACTATTCACTAGTAGTGAGATGAAAATTTCATGTCACCGACAATCAGGCATTGTGCATAATGCACAGTTAAATACTTCAAACAGCTTGTGGGCTAATCTGCCGACTGACGGGGCTGCAGGTTCAATTCCCAGCAGGTTCGACTCAATCCTTGTTAAGCAGATACAATGAGGACCATTGAATTGGATATTTGTAACATCCTTGGAGGTGGGGATTAAAGTTTGAGAATATGTCGGTGTACCTTTCCTGGTTATTATTATTCATCTCAGTAGGTGCTCGGCTTTGCTTTGTATTTTCTTGTATGTTTGTCTTAGTTTGATTTTAATCGAATGTTTCCCAACACCACTTCCTTATGTATAAATCCCTTACATAAACATTGCGTAAATGGCTTCTGAATGGAGCGCACGCGCCGAAATGAGACCCGGCACATAAATTATTTATGTATATTGAAATGACCTTCCATGTAAATTGTCTGCATTGTTTACCATATTTACTCTATTTGCCAATATTCAGTGGTGTAGAGTAGGTACTCTTCCACCAGTGTTTACAAATGTTATTTTTCTTATAATTCAGTCCCAGATATGTAGGTCCCTAAGAGTACCCCTATTTTAATGTTGTCTCTTTCTGTACCCTTTAAGCTCTGCTGATGGCTTTGGAAGCATATTACCAGCCAGTACAAGGAGCGTGCCTTATTAGCTATGCATAGGTAAACTTGGTGGTGAAGGAATGCATTTACTGAAGGACATTCCTGCCCACTGGCCTGTACCTTTTAATTAGAAATCTCCTCTGAATAACTGGAAAATGTAGTAAATGCAAATCTCAGAAACATGGTGATCTGTAAAAAATGTAATTAAGGTCAGAAATGGATTTCTGTAGAGAACTAGAATGTGAGATGGATCGGTACCAGTCGGTCCATATAGTTTGCCTGTTAGGGAACATTAAGTGCTACATATTCTAAACCATTTCTTCTTTTTTTTTTTTTTATTTTAAAGCGGGGACTAAACTTTCCTGATGATCTTTTAAACACACCGAAGCAACAATCCTTTAATCTGAGTGATGTACTTATTCTGGAGCACCATTCATAAGTGATTGACATTTATTTTGGAAGTCAAATAGTGATTCCCAGACTGCCATGTCGCTGAACTGATTCTCCCTAATCGGCCAGGGCGGAAAACATGTCCTGCTTCTCCCAAGTAAACCCAACCTCTATCTTAAAAGGTCACAGGATTTTATTTTCCAATGGTGCTTCTAATATAGAAGCACTAGTGAAAAGTTAGTTGTGTGAGGATAAAATTGCATGCATTTTTGGTACCACATGCCAGTTTATCTTCTGACAGGAAACTGCCATTCTTCCAGGGGAAGCAAACACCCCGTCTTGTCGGCAACTGGCTCTCTGCACTGCCAGAGAGAGATCCCCGCTATAATCAGACCCCGATCAGACGAGTGGGGAGTGCACGCTGACACTGTCATCCTCGAGAACTGCTGTCACATCTGTGAGACACAACAGAGCGTAAATCTGCACGTGTCTATTAAGAGCAAGACCATATATAATGTGTGGGTAGATTAATAGAGAGCGAGGAAAATGACAGCTAAGCACAATCACCGCAGAAGTGTTAAATTGCACCGTGGGTACATTTAGAAACCTTCCGGTTATCCCATGCAAAAACTAAGGTCTTTCGCTTCACCAGCAGACAGAGACTGTCGACGACCACACCGGGCTGCCTTCTCCCAGTGAAGCATGACGGCTACTGGCATGTACTGGCAAAAAGTACATGCTAGTTTATCGTTTAGGGGGCAACTAATTTTTCACTTTCGAGTGGAAAAAGTTTTAGTGTCCTCTTAAGCGGGGGACTGGTGCCTCTTTTTGTTAAAGCCTTTAATATAATTTCTTGGTGGTAGCATGTTCATTTGAGTTGTTGGCTTTACTGGTTTTCGAGGTCGACTGCGATTTGCTTTTTGCTGCAAGAGAGAGTGAGAGGGGAGCCAGGTATGTGACTGGTGTTAACCATTTCACATCTACATGTCTATCACAGACTGGCTAATGGCCTGATGCGGATATATCCCTTATATCTCTAAGATGTATATGATGAAAGGGAGCTGATGCATACGTATGGCTCCATCAGTCAACTTGGTTAGAAAACTGTTAAACATTCCTCATAACTAAAGGATCTAAACTGGGAACAGTAGTGACCAGCCCCTAAAAATCAAAGCTGGCCCAAAGGAAGTAAAAGAAAATGGCTGGAATACTTAGTATGAAGCTGATAATGCGATATCATCTGCTCCAAATGGTGGCAGTGTTACCCGCATGGACTAAATGAATACATTCACTGAGAGCGAGTGTTTAGACTAAAGCAAATCTTACCATAGACACCACTCCAGAGTTAGAAATTCTCCATGGATATGTGTATACATTACTCCTCCAGATGTGCTATTAGTAGAATGTTAACTGAAGTGTGTCCTTTGAACTTACCAGGAATGATTTGCGATGTCATTGCAGTTTTGGCCAATGGAATTTTATGTGGCTTGTTTACCTTGCTTATTTCAGAAAAAGATGCTTCCTACAAATATGTTCTAGATTAAAATTTAGATAGTATAAATATTGTAAAATTCCAGACTCAATGAGGTTGATGCCCTGGTGTAATCCCGGCATACAACGTTGTAGTTGGAGAAAGGAGCACTCGGAAGTTGATATCATGGAGAATAAGAGTTTAATTTCACAAAGATCGCACATAAACACTCCAAAAAATGTATGCACTGGTCTTAAATCGGCAGGAAAAGTTAATTCTTTTACCACATATTATTCCATCACATGGCACCCGGGGGGATTACATTATATTGTGTGGTCTCAAGACAAATGCTTATTTAGTTCAGGAATGGTTTGAGGAACACGACAATGAGTTCAAGGCGTTGACTTGGCCTCCAAATTCCCCAGATCTCGATCCAATCGAGCATCTGTGGGATGTGCTGGACGGACAAGTCCGATCCATGGAGGCCCCACATCGCAACTTACAGGACCTAAAGGATTTGATGCTAAGATCTTGGTGCCAGATACCACAGCACACCTTCAGAGGTCTAGTGGAGTCCATGCCTCGACGGGTCAGGGCTGTTTTGACTTCAAAAAGGGACCTACACAATATAATGTCATAATGTTTTGGCTGATCGGCTCCATAAAATCCCTCTTACCAAACTGCTAACAATTTAATTGGTTGCAAATTGTTCACGTTCAGATGAGATGACATTATGATGAAAATCATACGCATTGAGCAGTGTTTGATATGATTTCATTATAATCTTCTCTCTCAGTGCAGCAAATGTATTTATCCAACATCTACCAGTAGATGGTGCTGTCTCCCTTAAAGATGGTGCTTAAATTACCGTTAATATTGTGTTCATTCCCAATCTTCTCTTTAAAGGTACTCTGTCATCCTAAACGTACATTGTGAATGGAGAGAATAAAAATCATGAAAAATGATCTATACATAGTCTTTGCAAGCAGATTAATAAAAAAAAAGAAAGAGAAATGATGTTTGAAATGCGGTGTCTCCTGCTAATGACATCACCTTGGGGCCTGATATGCAAATGACACATTTTCCGTAGAAGATGTTGGGCATCTTCTGCTTGAAAGTGAGCGAACAACTGAATATCTCAACATGTTCTTCCTGGTCAAACACTGCTATAATTATCATTCATTTATACATCTCCTCTCGTGTTTCTTATATATATATATTATATATGAGAAACACGAGAGGTTAATTTCTGTTTCACACTATATATATATATATATATATATATGTATATATGTATACATAAATATTTTTTTAATATCTTCCTATATATATAAATGTGTGTGTGTAATAAATATATTAATATATACAGTGTGAAACAGAAATTAACAAAATTAGTGAGATTAAAACGGCTGTTTTTCTTTTCTTCTTAGCACAAATTTTTTTGTTTCTGAAGACCTTCATAAATAACCACTAATGTCTTGTTCTATGATGTATTTTATAAACTGGCGTTGAAAAGTGTTTACTTGATTCCGTCCTTTTTTTATTTTTTTTACTGTTTTATCATATTATTAAAGAGACTTTTTTTTTTAACTTCCTAAAATGTGACCTGAACTTTTCTGTATTCTCCATATTCCAGTTTGGTGGCAATGTAATAACGTCAACCGGTAACTATTATTCCTGTCAGATAAGATGCATGTGGCAGTGTTTCCTGTAAGTCCCCATTTTTAACATGCAATTATTTACATTTTGTTTTCTGTCAGGCTCCGCCGTCCATGGTAAATAATGAACAACGACAACATGCAGAGCACATCTTCCTGTCATTTAGAAAATCCAAATCTCCATTTGCTGTCTGCAAACACATATTGGGTAAGTCCTTTTTTCTCTTCAGGGGAGCATATGGTCTGTATCCATCAACACAACTGGTGAAACCAGATGCTTATCTGTCTATCCTGCTGTCAAGTTGTGCTTTTAGTTTGTGTGTATATCTTCCTTTCTCTGTCTTTGCTTATTTTGCCCGTAGCTATTATTGGGATGTTTGTGGCCGTTTGCAATGCAAGCTGTTCCCGGTTAATATTACCGCTAGGTTTGATGCCAGGGGAAACGTGCATGGCAGCATTCTCCGACTGCTACAGATACATTATGTGGTATTTGGCGTGGCATGATCTGGGTTTTGTTTTTGTTGTTGTTTTGACATGTGTTTTGTTTTTTCAGAAACTAGTAAAGTGGACTATGTCCTTTTTCAAGCCGCCACAGCGATAATGGAAGCAGTCGTAAGAGAATGGATCCTGTTGGAAAAAAGTAGCATTGAATCACTCCGAACATTCCTTTTAACATATGTCTTACAGAGGCCTAAGTGAGTAAACGTCGACTAGCAAGTCTGTGTAAAGTGGTCAATCTCCTATGCAGGGCTTGACAAATGCCAGGGAACCAAGCCTTCTAAAATTACTGCTGGCTCCTAACTTTTCTGATTGTTTTACATCAAATGTAGTGGCTCCTAAATATAACCAGTCTGGCTCCTAAAGTCAATAATATGTACAAACATAAGCTGCCATGTTTTCCATGTCTGTGGAAATGATCAGTTTGGCTATGGGTTAGACTGGAATACCAAATAAAAGACATATTCAAATTCCCTTAACGTCTGTCTCTAAAATCAACCATAAGTGTTATATTTCTATTGACGAAATTCACATTGGTGCTTAAAAGCGAAGAGACCTGGCAACCTTTCAATTAAGGAGATATGCCCAGCACTTATTCTTATTTAAGAATCCTCTTAATGCTGGGTACCCCCTCCTTTTTTGGATCTTTTAATAAAAGTGTGCTTTATTTGCTGCCATAAATACTAAAGGTTATACCTTTAAATACAGTTGTACTCATTCCATGACTGACACCTTACTGACCAGCAGGTGGCACTGCTATATTGTATTCCATATCCAGTTCTACCACTGGTGGTCACATTAGGCTTTTCCACATCTGGTCTCTGCCAGGAGCATCCTGAAATAAATCTATAAACCCCTCTATAAGGTGTTATATAAAATTATCTGACCACACAGTGTAATCTTATATCTTTCAAGATATTCCATATGTACTGTGGATTGACTCACTCATGGTATATTTGCCAATTACGGTGGCTGCTCTTTTAATATACAGGTACAGTTAAGCCATAATCCTTCAGGAATCTTTTTTTTTGGGGGGGGGGTGTTTAGCTATACTTTGTATTTCCCTCCATATGAATAGACTGCTATCCCGATTTACTTTGGTCACCGTATCTTTTATTATTAGACTTGCCAATGTTTTATGTATAACTTGTATCTCATTCACAGCCTGCAAAAGTACGTGCGTGAACAAATTTTACTGGCGGTGGCTGTTATAGTGAAAAGAGGTTCATTAGATAAATCCATTGACTGCAAGAGCGTTTTCCACGAAGTCAGTCACTTAATAAGCAGCTGTAATCCTATAGTAGTAAGTATTGCACTTCTCTCTTCATGGAATGTCTGTATTGCTGGTGACCTGTGTAATAGAGGCCAATCTGCTCAGCAAGTCATTTGCAATCAGTGTAAAGAAATGTGCACTACTGTTCCACTTATATTTATACTTTCAAATGTGATCTGAGGCAACATATGTCCTTATGGGCACAAGGTAACATTATATATATCAAATCCAACCATTGTGCATTCAACTTAAGATAGATATAATCTATGGTGATCAATGTTTAAGCTGAGTGCACAATGGTTGGATTTGATATATATAGAACGTTATTTTATGTATGTGTGTGTGTATATATATATATATATATATATATATATATATATATATAGTTTTATCATTTTCACATTTATTTATAGTTTAAACAAATATAAATGATAAATTTACATACATGTCATACAATGGAAGGAAAGAAAAAATGACATACCTATAGCATACAGGTATCTATAAAACTATAATCTTAAATACAAATAAATGTTAATGTTATTTATTACTAAATAACATACCAATAATAACAAAATATACAGTTATAAAAATAGATAAATATAATAGATATGTGGATACTGCATATGTGTATATTTACTGCTAAACATGTAATAAAATATATAGGGGGTTAACTTATTTCATTATTCCTATTTATGTTAATTATTTAAAAATAAATAAAAAATGGGGTGGGGAGATGGTCACTTCTGCTCTTACATATCCAAAATAGGTTTAAATGCTTTCCAGATCTTATAATATGCTTTCCTCTCCTAGAGTGTATTGTATGCATCTTTTTCAATCTGCTTTGTAACTGATGTGATATCTCAGTTGTGGCTGGACTTGTTACCCGTTTCCATCTTCTTGCAATACATGGGAGATGAGTGGTTCTGAAAATTTTGGGATATGCGTTGGGAACACTTAATAATAATAATAATTTAGCAGACGCTTTGAGTGAAAGATTGAGGCATTCATTAATATGATTAAATATTTCAGACCAAAGGTATTATTAGACAGCTCCACTAAAACATAGAACCTTTCTCTAGGTGGCATCTCAGCAAATGGGAGAACAGGATATGTTTTATTTAATTTCACTGGTACCAAGTACAACTTGCACAGAATTTTTATGATAGTTTTTCAGATGTCATGAGCAATGTGTTCTTAGTCGTTTTAATCTTGATAAATCTGATGTCCATTCTAATGTCCATCAAATTCTCCCCTAATTCTCTTAATCCATTTGTAGTTGGAGATACATTTTTTGTTCTATGCGGTGGTGCTGTCCACAATAGTAGGCTAATAGTATTTGGTGATACTATCAGAAAGAAGAAGGGGTCGAGGGTTGCCCGCTTGTGTTAGAAATAATAAGACGGCACGCCAGGAAATAGCTGTGTATAAGTGTTTATTTTCAAAGAACGCCACAGCTGACCGCTAATAGCAAAGTGAGGTCCACCTGGTGGGTCATAAAAAATAAAGTTTTGCGCCTGTGTACTGGCGCTTCGTCAAGGGCATTATAGTATTTGGTCCAATAATGTGGTTTTCTAAATCTACCCATGCCACTTGGTTAGGTGGTACATGCGCCAGGACAGGTTGGGCTATGCTTGTTGCTTTGTTATAATTAATAAAGTTGGGAATGGCCAAACTGCCTGAAATGATTGAATGTGGAAGTGTTTTTAGCGATAGCCTTTCTCTCTCTCTTATGGCCAAAGTGAATTACTTTTACCAATGGAGTTTTTATAGAAAGACATAACTGCCTGGATAAAATTAGGCAATAAAATGCCTTTTCTGAATCTCGTGAAACACAGTTCAATTTGGTATTTATTTATTTATTTATTTATTTTTTTTTTGACGCTTTTGTATCAAGCTCTTGATCATTGTAAAATGCAGTCATCCTTGTGTCTTCCTAAGTAACTGAGTGTTTTTTACAGGTCGAGCCGGGTACAAAAGTGGTTTCCTAGTAATAAATTACGCTTCCCTTTATCCCCTATACCAAAGCTATATCATTCTTCTAAGCCTTTCGCCGTATACCTTTGTCTCACCAACAGTAATCACACACACATAAGACAATCAAAGAAAAAACATACAAGCGGGGTTGGACTCGGGGGGAGGGGCCAGGTGATTTCTGTTAGTTCCCAAGATTTCGCATAGTTTCTTTCTTAGTAGGACATTTTTCTCGCAGGGGTCAGCTCATGTTTATTCCTCATCGTGGGGTATCAAGGGTCTGCCCGTTGGAGTTGTGCAGCTGTTGCCCGTCTTGTTGGCCCAATCAGTTTGGAGTATAGATTTTGTGTCTTAAGGCATACGCCACACCTCTCTCCATTATACACTGTTGGCTAAGTTGGGCCATTATTTTTGCCCATACAGGGGGTTCGCTTGTCTTCCAGCTTTTTGCAATGTTTAATTTAACTGCTTCAAAAGGTGAACCAAGATGGCCTTTTGCTCAGGTTGCAATTTTGTAAAGTCCTTATTTTTGAATTATGTTAAATATTCTTTATGTATTATCAGATGGTCTTTATGTATTATCAGATGGTTGCCCTTTTTTTCATAATGTTTGATCGCAGATAAAAATCATTCTTCCTCTATCCAGCAGTGTGTTTTGGGGGGAAGAAATGTGTCATAGTTTAAAAGTGAAATGGTTGAAGATTAACACCAATTGTAGGGGATTTCTCTGGTTTTGGTATAGTACAATGTGGCACTTTACTGTTCTATGAGTTAAAGAATAAAATAACTGAATCGCTTAATGCTTCATTAGCAGATTTTGATACTTCAGCTATGTATTTGACACATTTGACCAAAATGCCAGTCCCAGGCTAGCGTTTATATGACATTGGCACCTTAGCTTGTCTGTCGCAGAGCCTCATGCCATCCACATAGACTGGATGTGGCAAGAGTTCCGTGCATATTTTTCAGAATCTCTCACTCCGTGCGTTTCAAGATGGGCTTTAGGTTGCAGGTAAAGGATCTGTGTGACATTTAACTGATCCCAGCAATTAAATAATTTAGAGGGTTTAAGCCTGTATTGTGTTGGTTTTGATGACACCATGGATTTTGTTGGTTGTATTAAAGGGACAGTCTAGTTCCCAAACTCACTTTGGTGCAAGATGAAGATCACTGCTTGTATAGTGCACAGGTTTTTTTTCCAGTGTGATTTGATGCAGGCATTCTACATAAATCACATTTGTTATGTTTGCCTCAAGACCTCCCTCAGTGATTAAAAACAAAACAGACAGACGATAGTTCGCTTGAGACTATGTTAATCCACCTTCCATTCAGCGTTTCTGCTGGTTAAGGATCACTGCTTTTTCAAAAATGAAAAGGGTTATTATAAACCACCCCTGGCAAAAAGTGACTGGCCTTACGTTTTTCGTGTGAGATCAAGGTGCTTAATCATAGGCTCAAAGCCCTCAGTGATTACTCTGCATGTTTACTACAGGTGCAGCAACACTGATTATATAGACACTGAGCATATAAAGTTGTGTTTCATTTAGTCACTACCTGTGCTCCTGGAATAGAATACATTGTTTGGACTGTAATAGACTAGCTCTTGTACACAGTAGGATCTCTTAACAGTGCAACACATTGATGATATCACTAGAGAGACAGGAAATTAAAATTATTCTCATAGGTTCCTGCAGCAAAAAAAAAAAGGTAGCTCTTACTCAGCTAGTATGGGCAGTCCTGGTTTCTTGCAAACTGCTGTAACTTCACAATTTCATCTAGCTGTAAGTATTTTATATTTCAAGCAATACAAAATGTAAAACATGAATTTTAAAGTACTTTGAAAGCACAGTAATATGCATTAACATTTGGAAGATGCATTTTGGGCACTGGACAGTTCCTTTAATGCTGCTGGGCATCGTACGTGGCCTGACCACAGCAGTGTGACTGCCTGTGCAGAAAACCAAAGCAGTGTGTTGTGACTAAAAATAAACTGTGGTTATTCTTTCCATTCTTCTTGAAGGTTTTCCTACATATCACACAGCAGGGGGGGTTTCCTTGTGGTTCAGTGGCTTTACCAGTTTGGCACTGCCACAATTTTTCCAGTCAGATGCTGCCATCTGTATGCTGACATTGCAGTGCATTGCTTGTGTGCTTGGTGTGTGTGATTTATTGGGTGTGCATTGCATGCAGTCTGTGTGAGTGGATAGCAAGTCATTGATACTTAGCCTGATAATCTGTTGTTCCATCTGTATCATCACTAATGAATGATGAAGTTGTACTGTACACCCTGTTTGATGTTGAGGTACAGATCATTATCCATGCAATGCTATTGACTTTCAGTAGTACACTGTGAGCTTAAGTTTTGAAAGTCAGTTTTCCATTGCTTTCCATGTCAGTTGTTCCACTTCTCAAACTTTGCCCCAAACTGGGCTTGTACCTGTATTACAGGTGTATTCAGTGAGTGTCTATATACATTACACACTATGGTTGTGGCTAGAAGAGGTGGTATATGGCACGGGATTCAGAGCTGTTCTATGGTCGCGGTGATTTTTGGTTGGAAGGTGCGTTATTCTCTTGATCGAGAATCGCATGTGTGAAAAGGCACATTGTGATATATTAGTGACAGGTGGTTCCTTTTTTAGGGTTTTTTCTCTCTGTATTGTTCGGAATACGTTGCCAGTCCAGAGATCTGTCACAGAGATCAAGAGTTAGGCAAGCTTTAAAAACTTTTCACTTTAAACACAGATACAGTTACAGATGTAGGGAAGTCTAAACATTGTGTATATACTAATAAGATAGAGAATCAAATATGAAATATGCAAATTACCATACTTTGAGAGAACCTGTTTTATATGTGTCTCCTGTTTATGACATCACCTTGTGGTTTGATATGTAAATTTAAATTCCCATTGGGATGGGTATTGCATATCAAGACAGAAGATGATGTCATAAACAGGAGAGACCACAGGCACACACGCAGCAGAATGTTGACATGTGCTGGCAGCTATACTAACAATGTGTAGAGTATTTCATCGCCTACATTCACAGTATAAACCATGTTTAGGTCATGGAGTCTGTATTATTTAAGGCCTGTTGGTTAGGAGGCCTTCCTATCTTACATTGTCTCAATTTAAATGTTTTTGAAATGCGATGTTGGCCTCATGTTGGCCTCGGCTGCACCAGCACAATGAGTACCCAGAAACGACTTATCTGACGGAGGCAGCACAGACTTCTGAAATCTGTAGAGAGTCCGCTTTTTTACATAGGCGCACGCTCTGATAGTGCCAATATTTGGCGCCATTGGCGTGTGCGTCATGTTTTTGCATAACATAACCCCCATTATGTAAAATATATGTAGCAGTAAATAGCCTGGAACTGTACCTTTCAGTCCTGGTGATGACACGCCCTCATATTTGGCATTTGAGTCCGCACTAAGATAAGGAACGTTTCTTTTTATTTCCCAAGCGTTGTGTTGTGGGCCTTGTCATATGGTCCCCAGCGTGCAATCCGCATTCTTTCCGGTTGAGACAGGAATACCATCCAAATAGCCGTGCAGAAACCTTAGAGCTGGTTCACTGGTTGGACACGACTGGATTATTATAGCACAATTATTGCACCATTTTATTGCACCTGGACACTTTATTCCAGCTCTGGTGCGGTTTAACAGATTATTTTTCCACAGATTTTTGTACAAAATGTATTAAACAGAAAAAAATATATATTTTAAATAGAAACATAGAATGTGTCGGCAGATAAGAACCATTCGGTCCATCTAATCTGGCCAATGTTCTAAATACTTTTATTAGTCCCCCGTTCCCGGTCTTATAGCTAGGATAGCCTTGTGCCTATCCCACGCATGCTTAAAATCCTTGACTGTGTTTACCTCTACCACTTCTGCTGGAAGGCTATTCCATACATCCACTACCCTCTCAGTAAAGTAATACTTCCTGATATTACTTTTAAATCGTTGCCCCTCTAATTTAAGACTATGTCCTCTAGTTGTGGTAGTTTTTCTTCTTTTAAATATACTCTCTTCCTTTACTGTGTTGATTCCCTTTATGTATTTAAATGTTTCTATCATATCCCCCCTGTTATGTCTTTCCTCCAAACTATACAAAATAAATGTTTAATTTAAAGGGGCAGTTCTGAGGTAAATCATGTAAAATAAATAAAAATAAATGTCCTATCCGTTCCTCAAAACTTCCTGACTCCTAAAAACTGCAAAAGTTTGTGTCGCTGATGTTGCTAGAGCAACAATATCTCCTCATGCCCTCCTCCATGTGTGATACCACACAGACTGGCTCCAACCACACCTCTTGCATTTCAACCACTTGAAACTGCCTTTTCATAGAGGGGAGCATAAACACTGCTGCAGAGCGAGAATTTAATTTAGAGGCCCCGTGAAATAATTTTCAACGTACAACTACTGAGAACTGTCAATTGTAAAAATAAGTGCATTTCACTTTAAAAACCAACAACAAGAAAAAAAGTCACATGCGTCGTAAAATGCATTGACTGCGAGGAAGATGTACCAAATAACAATATTTTTCAATCAAGCCTTTGGGGTTTGCTTTTATACAAGCAGATTGGGCCCCCACAAAATAAGTGTGAGGGCCATGTCTGGCCTGTGCTCCTCATTTTGAAGAAAAATACCCAATGCTAGGAATTTATAAGCCTCTATGACAGAACAGATGGACTCATTAGCGATCAACGCCCTGTATTAAATTCCTGGGAGCATATAGTGTGGTCTGATATTTTAATTATTGGATAGGCGTTAAATTGTGCATCTAACACGCCACATGTCCCAGTTCTGAAAAGTGTGTGTTTTTTTTTTTTTTTTCACCATCTCACATTATGTGATTGGTAGATTTTCTTGCTGCTTGGCTCACATGTATCTTCCAATAAAAGTCTTTTGTCTGTGGTAACCTTTTTATGAAGTTTATTTTGGGTTGTAACGCAGCTGGGTCCGTGCCAAACTATTATGGGAGACAATCCTTTCTGAGAACAAGAGGCGACGGGTCAGCTGGGTATTCCTTGCTTCTGTATTTGAGCTCGTTTGAATTAAGTGGCAAACTTTCAGAAGGAAGAAATGATCTTGCATGTTAAATACTCTGAAAGCTTTTTTTTTTAGTGCATGTTAATGAGGCTGTATCTGGGCTATCATTGTTTTTGTCTTTTTTTGTTTGTTTTTTGTCTTTTACAATTATATTAACAAGGCACAGTGAACCTGTCATCTGTAGATTTCACTTATTTTGAGGCATTAATCCCTTTGTCCTCTGGGAGAAAACAACAGGTGCAGCTCAGCAGTGGTCAAGTGGATCTGTCATCCAAAGTGGAATTTGCGCTATCATGTAGTCACTTAACGCTGCCATGTTTGATTATTTTTTACATTTATTTATTCAACTGAGCTGAAATATTTCCAATCACGCTACACATACTATAGGGTTTTTTCTCTCCCTTGGGTACAATGGGCATAATGCATCATTATGCACAGAGCAATGCTTTAAGCGGTTTACCTTAACCCAGGAATTCCATGGTTCTCTTTAAACAGTAATTATGTGAAGAGAGGAAATTCAGAATTTAAAATGATGCAAAAGTGGTAGTCTCAATTAGTAGCACTACCCAAAGAGAACTTAAAGGGACAGTCTAGTGCCCAAAATGCATCTTCCAAATATTAATGCATATTAATGTCCTTTCAAAGTACTTTAAAATGCATGCCTTACATTTTGCATTGCTTAAAATATAAAATACTTACAGCTAGATGAAATTGTGAAATTACAGCAGTTTGCAAGAGACCAGGACTGCCTACAGTAGATGAGTAAAAGTCATTTCCTTTTTTGTATTATGCATTATTCTCATTGCAGGAACCAATGAGAATAATGCATTTCAAATAAATGGAATATCTTGTCTCTCTAGTGATGTCATCAGACAATGTGTTGCACTGTTAAGAGATCCTACTGTGTACAAGAGCAAGGTTACTCATAGGCCACTAAATAGACTCAATTTGAGGAGGGCAGGAAGTGACTAAATGAAAAAAAAAACTTTATATCCTCAGTGTCTATATAATCAGTGCTGCAGCACCTGCAGTAAACATGCAAAGTAATCACTGGGTAATATTAAAAATGTGATTTATGCTGAATGCCTGCATCAAATCACACAGGGATCAAAGGCTGTGCACTGCACCAAAGTGAGTTTGGGGACTAGACTGTCCCTTTAAGGTGTTATATTTGTAAAACATGACCACTGGAACCCAACCCAGTCCTGGAGGCCCACCCAACAGTCCAGGATTTGCCCAGTTGTGTCTATGGTGTTTAAAAAAAACAAAACCTTAGACACAATTGGGTAATCCATAAATCCTCGACTGTTGGGTGGGGCTTGAGGATTGGGTTGGTCCCACTGCTC
The DNA here is from genome assembly GCA_036172795.1 of Pelodytes ibericus. Lineage (NCBI taxonomy): Eukaryota > Metazoa > Chordata > Amphibia > Anura > Pelodytidae > Pelodytes > Pelodytes ibericus. The sequence continues at coordinate 267,889,294 of CM069857.1, forward strand.
TTCACTACCATGTTGCACTCTTATGCAGTTTTTTTTTATTTTTTATACAGCATCTTTGTGCTCTAATAGTTTGAAACCACACCAGTAAAACACAAATGTGGAACAATTGTGACATGGAGAACTTATTGTATTTCCTGTTCCATTAGGATATTATTGTCATTGTTACTCTACCTTCAAGGTGAGATGGCCTGCCTTTTTCACATCTCATTCTGCATGGATTCCTGAAGGATTATGGTGAAAGCATGCTTACCACTGATGGGTCTACCTTCCCATGGAAACCTTTTTTTGGGGGGTCTTTTTTGTTGTTTTTATGACAAATTCACTTTATTTCTCTAAACTCTTTTTTCCTTTGGCTCTTTAATATACATTAATATTCTTTAATATATTCTGATATCTTTTTTTATTCTATTTTTATTAGTTTTAAGAGAATAAAATCAGATATTTCTTGACATTCATGTCAATAACAACAAATGTGCAGAATCCCCCCCTGGCCATCCACCTTACACAAACATTAGTGTGCCTCAAGTTTGGCATCCAGTAGTGTCACCTGTTTGTTCAGGCTGTCTACTTGTTGGACTAGGGGTGCTGTACTGTCCACATTTTTTGCTTGTTGCTGGTACGACCCATCAGCAGAGTATGCCCGCTCGGTAACCTTTGTTTTCAGGACAGTTATATCTACGTGGATTACTTTCAGTTGAGCCCACCACATGAGTGGCAGGTATATCATCAGAAGTTTTTTTTTGTGTGCGGTTTGTCGGGGTATTCCTCCTGAGTCATCTGTGGACATATTGTGGTCTGTATGTGGAGGGATCTGTTATGGTGGTGGGGTCTAAATGCCACAATGTCAAGTTTTTGTATGGCTTTCTGCTTTTCTTGCTTCTCCGCTTGGCGGTCCAATCTGTATTGTGATTTTTAGCCAATTTGGCTTGTCTGGCCATGCAGTGTAATATGGAGGAGTGCAAAGTCCATGCAACCTCGAGATGTCCTTGTTGGCTCTGCCCTCTAGTAGTAGTAACATTTTTTTTTGAGGGTCAGCTTGACATATCGGATTAGCGATATTACTGCCTAAAATGTCAGCTTGTGGCACGTCCCATGTTACCCTACGAGTTGAACCCTGGTTTAATAAGGTCAGTGCATTGGATTCCACGTGTCATGGGACTTTCCCCCCCAAATTAAATGTATTCCACTGACCTGTCATCCCAGCCTCATAATGTCATTCTTCTGACACTTGCATTGATTTTCTCTATACCCCCCCCCCCCCCCCCCCCTGTGACTATCCACATAGCCACGTAGACCCTGCCAGCTGCTACTCACTGCTGTCCAGTTTGTTGCCTGATTAAATTGAGCCCCTGTTTGTTTTTAACAGAATTGGGAAATGTGACTGGTAAATACTTGATGGATAGGGATGAAAGAGGGCTGTTAAGAGCTGTTAAGTGAGTTTTATTGCAATGTGGGTATAACAGTTGTCCACCAAATTGATACTTTGTATGCGCCTATTGTATGTGTGTCAGGTACAGACGTGTCTCAGTTGAGGCCTGTATTTCTAACCATGTCAGGTTTTCTGTTGTTCGGATGTTTTTGTTTGCTCATGTTCTACGTAATATATGGAGGGGCTTGAATCTTTATGTGAACTGACATGTGGTTAAGCTTACCCCTCATGGGGAGCAACTATAAATCACAAAAATTGCTTGTCCATGCCAGTTTTGCCAACCAAGCAGCTTACCCGGGCCAGCTTTGCCAACCAAGCAGATGACAATTACTGTCCTGTGTGCCAATGTGCATCTCCTAAAGTGACAGGGCAGCAATATGTAGTCTCAGCAGGCGGAGACCGAGCGACTGGACCCAAGTTTTTATTGCGACCCTGATAATTACACCACTGCTTCACACTGTCAGCGCGTTGGAACACTGGTAAGGATTCGATGCGGCTAGTTGATATGACTAGTTGATGCGGCTATGATCCAAAATCAACCAGATCCACCTAGCTTGTTTTCTGTATCAAAGTCACTCAGTGTTAATAAAACAACAATATTAGGTTACAACCTTTAGAATATTGATGAGATGTAACTTACAGTTGCTCACAGATACATAGAAATAAAGTTAAAAAAAAAAAAGAGACTAATGTAAAACCCTTAAACCTCAAATGGTTCCCATCACCCCCACATGCATTGCAAACATATGCATTGAGATGGCACTTCAAATAAATATACCTTGCTGCTCTCCCAAAAGATTCAGGTCACACAGGGAGACAAACACACAAACAGGTCAAAGTAGAGAGACAAATGTAAAACATCTCAGTTTGCAGCATCCAGCAAATGTCAAGCACCACAATCTCCGCTAAAAATGAAGCGCAGATCCCCATGATGTGAACAAGCAGCACTCAAACGTTCAATATCCGACGGACCACTCCAGCTACTTCCGCCTTTCACCATATACATATGTCTCCTGTGAAAATGCACTTTTACTTTTTTTTTTTTTTTTACCATAACAGTTTTATAGTTCTCCTGTAGTTTTTTACATTAAAAATAATTTCACCGGCCTCCCCATTCAGTGGCCTCTATTAAGGAGGGCTTGGTGAGATGGGCATGGCACACCGTTACTATAGCAACAGCAATATATCTGTCAACTTTGTTTGCCGTTTTTGGGCGATGGGAAGATTTAAGGGAAACAAACAACTAATGAGACCAATTTAAAAAATTGTAAAAAATAGGGGGAGCTGAGCACATGCTCATGGTAAGTTATCTATCCCTTCAGATGGATCAGGCCTGAGCCGGCTGGAGCTAGGGAAGCTCCCACCCTGGACAAACAGAGCTCCGAGGAGGTGGGGGGTGGGGTTATAATAAAGCTGTTTAAATATAATCTTATTAATTGTTCTGATGGCAGTTGCCCTCTAAGTCATGCGGATGGTAGCAGCTCATTACAGACTCTCTATTGCTGCCATTCTTGTCTCTCCACATGCGCTAGTTGCTTGTGTTTATAGTTGACATTAACCTTTGAAAGGGTTGGAATAGCTGCCATTGTTTTGGACTTGTATTGTCACTCACACTGAATTGAGACGGGTGGTGCTCTGCAGCCACTGTGCACACGCCTAGTATTCAAGTTCGATCTGTTTAGGTATCGTGCAACAAGGCGGGGATTAGGTTAGGCACGTGCAAGCTAAGATAACAAGCGTCTGTAAGGTCAAGGTATTGACATGAGAGGCATTTATGGACAAAGTTACGGCAGTTGGTGGCTTGTATGGCACAGCCGTCAGCTGTTCTATAAGCCTGCATAAATAGTATCATCTACGCTTTAATCTTCTGGATGCTGTGAGGTACTGTGCATACTTCCATGTCCAGTCCTCCACTGCGGGCCTCTTGCCCTACGCTAAGAGTACCCCGTTATCTTTCTGTCTTCCGCTACAAATCTTTATTTATTTATTTTTTTTACATTTTTGTTGTACAAAGCGCCAATAAAAAGTAGATCTGGTTTGAAGAGGGTGTGTTTTGTTTAAGTCCTGTTTTTTTCCCTCTCCTCTCTCTAATTTGTGTATGTGTTTATGCATTATTGACGAAGGACTTCAACTGGTATTTGGTTGATTTACCCATCTGATCAGGGTTTGACAAACGGGCACCTATAGGAGGAGCATAATGTTTTAGTGCATGGGGCCTTTAAAGGACAACGGTCTGCAAAAAAAAAAAAAATGTAACTCATCAAGAGTGCATCAAGTGTAGACATTTGATATAGAAATGCTTTAATTAAAGAATACAAATAAAGTGCCGTATTGAGCCCTCTTTGGTCAGTATATTTCAAGGGGGCGGACATGTTTAGTATCATAGGTCAGATCTTCCATCTGACCCAAGAGCCCTCTGATAGAGCAAAGATGGCTCTGTAGGGTGTGCATTAAGGAAACAAATACAATGTATATCTACAACTGATGCAATATTTAATTTAAGATAATATTTGCCAACAGTTGTCCTTTGAATAAGGATTGTCATTTAATGCTACAGTCATGCCACAAGTTGCCACATAAGCCATTTTTTTCTGGCACTTAAACCCTTACATATTCCTTAAATGTTGTTCTACACTCAGTAGATCTCCTTCCTGTTCAAAAGGAAGTCCGTTAAGACAACTGTAGGCAACAAATCAAGTTATGTTTAATTGAAAGATGGCATCATGTGTAGGTGTTTCAAATAGAAATGTGTTAATGAAAGATCAGAAATAAAATACCTTATTCAGTCCTCTTTGTGCCACACAGGGGGCTGACATGTTTAGAATGTTGGGTCAGATGAAGGAAGACCTGACCAATCTGACCCAAGATTCTAAACATGTCCTCCTCGTTATAGCTCGTTTGGAAGTGAGAAGTCTTCAATTAATTATATTATTTGGATTCTTTCCTTAAAAATTTTTCTATGTAAACCATCTTCGCTTGATGCTGTCTTTCAGTTAACCATACAGTTGTTCCTTTTAATAGATGTAGAATTCATATGTGCAGAAGGAACCAATATTTGTAGACATTAGGAACCAGACAGACTAAGGGAAATATTTCCTAGTTTGATGTAAAACAATTAAACCTCAGCAAAAAGTAGTAGATTGCAAGCTAGCGAGCAGGGTTCTCTCCCTCATGTTTCAGGCTCTTTGCCTAACGTAGTCTGTAGTTCCTTTCTATGCTCTGTACCAAGTGCTATGTAAATTGTTGGCGACAATATTTTAAAAAAAAGGGAAATATAATGTATTCGGCCCCATTTCCTCGTGCTCCACATTTGTACAACTCTTTTATTTTCCCATAAGTATGAGTTCATACACATGGGGCAGGTCTTAATTATATGGCAAGTGCCCTGACTGTCTCCCATTAACAGTGTGTCGGGGGCCTTGAAATCTGACATCGCTGATTTTGAAAGCAAATCAGTTGTGACAAGTTTTTCTTCTGTATGACAATGTTTTGTGTAAAATGACACCTGTTTCTTGCAAGTAAAAGTGCCAGGAATGTTGCTCTATTATATTGTCTTGGCTTTAGACCCCGCTTACAGCAGTGTTTGCTTATGTTGGTCTGCTATCAGCACCATTCAACAGTTGCTTTAATCAGACAGACGGGCCTCACTCTAATTAAACCTTCTATGGGGGAGAGTTTTTTTTAATGTTAACCTGCCCCCCGCCCTTTAGAATCAAGCCCACAGTGCCCGCTGTCATTCGTTAGCTAGCACTGTATGACTGCTTGCTTGCAGGGTGAGAGAACTTTGTGGCTGGCTGCGTATAATTGGAGTGGGAGTCGTATATCTGTCTGGTGATGCACTGCTGCCGATGTGAATCCTGCAAGCCTGCAGATATAGAGATTTGGTTGTGCTCTGTACATATAATAACAGATGCCAGGGTTTTATTGTCGTCCTAAGAGCCTATTAACCCCTTCAGGACCCAAGCGATTTTAAAATTTTTAATATGTTAAAACGTAATTTTCCTCTCTGTCATTTAACGCACCCATACAAGTTATATGTTTTTTTTTAAAGGAGAGGTAGAGCTTTCTTTTGATACCCTATACATAAAAATAATCTATAATTTAGTATTAAAAAATAAACATAAAAGGGGAACATTTGTTGAAAAAAAAAAATAATTCCTAATTTTTTCCCCCAATAACAACTTACATAACTAGTACAACACTAACCCACTTATCCTAACTAATTAACTAACTAATCAAAATATAGGTTCCCAAATCCCCCCCAACAAAACAAAAAAAACTCTGACCTGTGCGATGTCAGAGCCATAAGAATCAAGCAGGGGTTAACTGTAATTAAATTAATATATTACAATAAAATGTATTTATAAAAAAAAAAACTTTAAAAATGCAAGAAAAAAACACTTTGTAAATAAATAAAAATAACAAAATGAGTGCCATAAAGATCAGCAAGTAAAGGGTTATTTGGATTGTTGCCGGAAATGTTTTTTTTTTTTTTTTTTACTTAAGTACGAAGCACAGGGAGGGAATCCGAGCCAAAGTTGCATGTTATTGCGGTGATTGAGTGATGACTGCGATCACATGCCCGGAAACCCACCGATCGGGTCCAGGAACGTTGCCTCTGGTGCGCACCGCCAGCCTAACTACATGACGCGTTGACTCGTCATAAGGTCACTAACGCTGTGGCTCTTCTGACGAGTTAACTCATCAAAAGGTCGTGAAGGGGTCAAGTGTCCATTGCAGGCGCAGCGACTACATTTCCATTAGTAGTATGATCCGTCTGTTCTGTAACTAATGGATTTATTCCCTTTTTTTTTTTTTTTTTTCCTCCTCAGCAAACGTTGGCCTGTTCCATTTTAACGGCGCTGCTCATAGAGTTTTCCAGTTCGAGTAAAACCAGTAACATTGGTCTCAGCATGGAGTTTCATGGCAACTGTAAAAGAATATTCCAGGTGAGCGCTAATCACATGATGTGTCTGCCATTACGGAGGTCACGCAATCTGTGCCGCGGTGATTTTAATGCAGCCAGGCCATATACATTATTCATTAAAGGAGATCTAGCCTCCGCGGTAAACATCTTGTGCTAGGTCAGAATAAGAATGGGTTTTATCACTCTATGAAAAACATTTCAGAAGGGGCTAAACCCTCCAGATCATCTGTTAATCTGATCGAAGCCATCTTCTGTACGGCTAGAATACTTATGATCGATGCACCTACTGGGCACAGTTCCCATTTGATTGTGGGAAGGAGAGGTGGTCCCTGGGCAGGGAAGCCCCACTAGTCTTTGCTTTTACTGAATATCTTTTTTTTTTTTTTAAATTGTGCACTGTCAGTGAACCACTCAAATTAGCGTTTGAATCAGGCAGAAGTAGCTGCTTCGAAGGGTTAGGGCGTAGTCCCCCTTTTTTGCTTTTGAAAGAAATCCCTCAACTCCATCAGTATTACTGCTTCTACCAACTATGAATTCTAAACAAGGATTATGGGATAGAAAAGGTCATTTACCTTTTAGTTACACTGATCGAGGCGTGAGTTTGTAAGAACGTGTCTGTCTGTACAGTGCTTGCCTGCTTCTTTGACGTTGACACCCGATCCCGCTGTAGCCAGCATGCTATTTCCACTGGTGTGGCACTACTTTGCTACCCAGAGAGGCTAACACATTCTGTCTAACAATGCCTGCCCTAAAATAACTTGGGACCTGAGCCAAAGCCATCTATTTAGGAGGTTTTGTTACAGAGGGTCTGTTTGTCCTAAATGTATTGTTCGGCCCTTGGAGGGCTTTACAGCGGGTAGCGACACTGGACTGTTCCTGTGGCACAGGGGACTTAAGACACAGCCCTGTTATGTCGGTTGTCGGGGTAATAATATCAACGTTTTGAGCTGTGAATTCCGGGGCCTCAAAACTGAAGATAACAGCTCTGTTTTCTACCTATAGGAGGTTGCCCTCCGGACCCCTAGTGAATAGATTAAGCATATCTACATATGTGAAGTGTTACTTAAAATGACAAACTCTTCAACCTATCATATTATTGTCCCATACACTATAAAAGTGTTGTCTATTTAAAAACACTAGTTTCTGTCGTTAAAATTGCATATTTAATCGCTCCAAGAATTGTGTAGAATTACAAATAAAAAAGAGTAACACATATGGTTTATGTTAAAAGGAATGCATCTATTTACTGTGAATATATATCCGCTATTATCTATATTTTCTTGTAGCAGAATTGACAGCAAATACATAACTTAGTAGTATTTAAAAAAAAAAAAAAAAAAAAATACTACTATGTGTGGTGACGTTGCTTATGATATCACCTAGTGTTTTGATATGCAAACGACACATTTCTCATTGCAAAGAAAATAGTTAGTTTCCATAGTTCTATTACTGCAAACCAAAATATTGGGAATTCCAAAATGTGATTGGAATTATACATAGCAAACAGTGATTCTACCTTTTTTTTTTTTTTTTTATTTAATCCCAGCAGAATGTCATTTTACATCATCCTTAATATTGTTTATTAATTTTTTTTTTGTGACGGCTTTCCTTACTGAGGCTGCGTGTATCGATGATGCTAAATTATGTTTGAACCAGTTGTTTTTGCGGTTCGTTCCATATAAACATTGTGGAGGAAGCCATTAAAAGAACTCTCTGAGAGTAAGCCGAAGGGATGCCATTTTCTCCCGACTCCCATTTGGTTGGGATTTCCAGTTCTGTCCTAATGTAACTTGGTTCTGTCTCTTAGGAAGAAGACCTCCGGCGAATCTTCATGTTAACGATAGAAGTGCTGCAGGAATTCAGCCGACGGGAAAACCTTAACGCACAAATGTCTTCAGTGTTCCAGCGCTACCTTGCACTTTCCAATCAAGTATTAAGTTGGAATTTCCTGCCTCCAAACTATATCCTTTGCTCATGTATTTAATTTGCCAGGTTTGGGCAGTTTCTCCAGATTTGCAAAAGAGGTCACTTTTGCCACACTCTCCAGCTCTCTAGAGCGCACTACCAGATTTAAAGTCCAAATTTGGAACAAGTGTGAGAATAAACAAAGCTCTACACAAATTCTTCAAATGCCCAATGTTAAAGTTTTATGTGTGTACTAAATGTTTCCCAGGGAGCACTTTAATGGCCTCTAAACCTCCATAATAATTTCTAAGAAATTAACTTTGAATACTCTCCACCTGAAACGCATGTACTCGAGTACCCTTTTATAGAGCTATATCACCCGTCTTCACAGGAGTAGTATATATTATGGAGAATCTGGTTTTATATGTACCTATAAAATTTATTAAAAAGTGTTAATGTTATGTATCAAAGATTTCCACTGATGGTTTTTTACACGTTGATTCATTTGTATCTCCAAGATACAGATTTATAGCTCCTAGACACATTTTTTTCACGTTTATCCAGTTCTTTTTGGGGGTAGGAGCTAGTCCCAGTTATTGAAGGCTGCTATCTTCTGTCCCTCCAGTTTGTTTGGCACAACTCCAAATAAGGTTTTTTTATTTTTTATTTGTAACACTCATGTTTGAGATGGATCAAGTTGTCTATTATGGAACCAAGGGAATTATTTCCATTCTGGAGTTGATAAATCACTTGGACACCAATGAAATCAACTGCTAGAGATTTCATCTTTATTAACCACAAAAGGTACTCAACGAATCTTAATAGTGGCACATACTTAAGATGGGCCTGTTTTTTGGGGGATTTTTTTTTTTTTTTTTAGAGTGGGAGGAGCTCATTGCCTCGATTAGTTTTTTGATGATCATTTCTCGATCAAGCCTTTTTTTTATACAGTTTGTTTGAGACATTTTGAACCAGAATTTTAGTCTGTATCAAAAGACTAGCTGCTTTTTTAAAAATTCTATTTATATAATGTTTATATGGCTGGCAGCACACATGTACAATTTCAAATGGAAGGCATACAGTACTTGGCTGTATTATCTGAACAAAGCTTTTGTAACCTTTGTATTAACAGGAGATGAGTGTCCTGCTCTCCGATGTCGCATGTTTATCAAAGATGTGACTTCCATACCTCCAGTATAAATAAGCCTCAGTATTATATTACCTTTGTCTCTCCAAAGCCCTTATGATATTATTGTGTTTCAACATCCTTTAGAGTCCTCTGGCAGACATCATTGTAGAAGAGCACAGCACAATGCACCAGGAATGTAACAGGCAAGAGAAACGCTCCTTTTAAAGCTAACTCTGGTTCCTCTACATTAGCGGTACATTGTTACAGATGATGTTGGCCGTCATTAACACACAACCTCTACGATCAAGTGCTTATCAAAGGCCACTGGGGACAACTGAAGATTATACAAGCGCTTTGTACAAATTACAGTGATCTGTTGTGTTGAGGAACGTCTGTTTCATTTGTGACCTTCCATGCTCCACATTTAAAGTCCCTAAAAGCATGCTCTAGAGCAGTATTTTCCAACGTATCATACATAGGCTTCGGTTTTGGAGGGCTGAACGTTTTTAATTATATTCTCTATGGTCTTTTTATCTAGGATTTAGAGCCACATAAAAAAAATAAAAAAATTAAAACCTTGAGACCACGTCCAGCCTTAGGGCCTCCAGGGAATTAACCATCTAGATCAGGAGTGTCGAACTGCTGCCCTCCAGCTTTTGGAGCACTACGTCTCTTTACAAAGGAAGATGTAGGCCATCAACGGCTGGAGAGCTGAAGTTTGATATCCCTGATCACAGAATTAATGTCCAAACGGTGGCCATCAGGAATCTCTCCTGGCTGAAACGGCTATAGTTCTAATGTATGAAATGTATAATGTCCTCCAAACGAAGACCCCGCGTGGGATGTGGCCTTCCACATCAAAAACATTGATCTAGAGTACGGTTGTACATACACTCTGCATGGAAAATCATTTATACAGGTAGTACACGTAAGGCACAACCTAGTCTTCTCAAAGACTGCTTATTTCATGGATATTACATTACCATTTTATGAATTGTGGCAAATTGACAGTCGTAAAATAGCATAGTTGAAGAAAGTGGCTTGATCTAATAACACGACTTATCATAACGAACTGAATTTATCGCACTGTGCTGATCAGACAGTTGTCCCCTATTGTCTTTTGGGTTTTTTAGACGCAATCCCAGATCAGCCCTCTACAGAGAACATGCCACTTGGAACACAACTTGCTTTATTTTAAATACTTTGAGAATACCAAGTGTTTTTTTATTTTTTTTAATATTGTTTAGCAGATACAGATATTACAGAATCACCTTACATTCCAGTCAGGCTTTGCCAATCCTATCTCAATGCTGCCTTCTGTGAAAATACATACTTGTAACTATGTGATTATGGAATATTTGGATATTTAGTTCATGCTGGGTAGTTATTTATTACCAAAATTATCTCAAATGGTTTTTTTATTGTTCTTTGTTTATCTTCATGTTAATGTGCAGGATGACTTGTAGTTTGCTGACTGGATGACTGTCATGTCTTTGTCTATTCATACAGATGTACAGATAAGGTTATCACTGATGCACAGAGCTTTCATATGAGCTGTAGCCAACCAGTAGGAGGCTTTTGTGCAAACAAAAAAAAAAAAATAGACCGGTTTATTGTAGTCTGCTGTAGTGAACTTTTTACCAGCTAAGGGAGTTGCAGAGTTTTCTACTATTTGGTCGGTCACAGAGGGGTCGCACTGTTGAGGTAAGAAAGACCACCCGTAAGGAACCGGTTCATTAGCTCTTGTAGCTGTGGAGAGGGGGGATTGATTTGAACACTGCATTGGTTTTAACCGTTACCTCAGGAGGGAACAGATACAATTTGTTTTTTTTTACAAATGAGTCCGTTCTACAACCAAACCTAGTCATCAGAGACACCATGGGAAATATTTGAAATATGGAAGGTGGGAAGTGTTTACAGATGGGTGGAGAGGAGGAACTTGTTTAAAAGGAATATGGGACTCTGGGATGCGTTTTAGGAGGTCAAAATGAACTGGAATGCTTTGTAAGTAAGGGATTTTGGAATCGAGAGATGGATTGGCATCATGGTACGGCAGGTGGAGTGCGGTAAGTGTGAGGAATTAGTTCTGCGCCATATTGTATCTCTAGACTCTCTACCTCCTGTATTGTTCTGTTTGTGTAACGCAGTCGGGAATTCCCTTGAATGCTCTGTGCTGTGTAATTTGTTGGCGCTGTTTAAATTAATGTTGTGTCTACTGGAATGATAAAGGAAGGCAAATGGCATGGAAGACCATTAGTATGGAGAGTTCATGGCTCTGTGTGGGACAATTCAATGACTAGAGTAGAATTTTATCAACAAATGTAATATCTTTGTTTTCTGGATAGCTGTTTTGGTGATTTGTACTTCTCCCAGGTCAGTATTTTTCCCTACAAGGCCATTGTCATGTCAAACAGGATCACCAATATCAATGATTTGCTATGAATATGCCTGATCTATGTCCCGTAGCTATGTTTTTCAGTTAGTATAAATGCAGACCTCTGTGTATATTAGTGTGAAGTATTAAATGGGGTTTAGTGCAGATTCCCAAAGGATAACTCTAGATTCACACAGCTTGATTCCACCTTTTTACTCATCCAAAAAACACAGCCTCCAAATGTACTGTGGATATTATTTACTTAGAGGAGTAGTCTGCTTTCTGGAGAGTCTGAGAAAATCCCATCCCTGTAGAACAAATTGTCACAGGTTTTCAGACAATGTTAATTTACCCTTTGTTGATATTACATTTTTTTTTCCCCGCTGTAAATTTTCCAGTACACCTGTGCTAAAGCACATTCTTGGTTGACACCCCCCCCCCCCCATAACCGTTTTCTGTTTGAGATATTGTATATAACTTGGGGTTATTAGGCACATCAGCACTCTGACATATGCCAATGAGTCATTTTATATTTTCCATTCTCTAAGGCTGGGGGCACAGAGAAGTATGCTACTTGTGTAGAACAGGATAACTGCTTTCTATAGCTATAAATGTTACAGCCACCATCAAACTAGCATTGTTTCTTAAAAAGTAGTATTCTCCTGCATACACTGAGCTGGATTGTAGTGTTTGTTGTATCTTTCACCATAATGTCTGAGAGGCAGGATTGTCTGAGTTCAATTAAAGCTTTTAATCAAGACAAGAGGCTTCAGCGCTATCACAGAGCAAGTAATTAACTGTTCCTCGAGATATGTTTAGAGCTTTCAGAAGCTCAGACATTCTGATTTTAGATCCATTTGTGTTCTCTGGCTGTCATCACCTCGTTACCATCACGTCTATAAATACAGAACTATTACTTCCTTTTTGTCTTCTCCTTGCTCCATCGCCTGGAAAATTAAACTGCTCTCCAAAACCCCCCCCCCCCCCCCCACAAATTAATTTGTACCTCCAGTAAGAGAACCTATAACCCGTGTACATATAAGGGGGGCAGAAAGGGTTCGTTTTGGAAGAGTCAGATAAACAAGGAGCAGAAAAGTCCTATTTTTCCTAAATTGTAGCACCTGTCGTGTGGCGACTGTTTCCTCTCTTGTTCCTGTCACATTAGTCCCCTGCTTATCAAAGTGATGCCATCACAGAGGCATGCTTCATAATAATGATCAAACTGTTATCTTGCATTCCTCTGGCATTCTTTTTTTCAGCACTTAATACCTTTTATTCCCTGGCCTCATGCATGAATTATGCCGTGTATGTGAAGAGGCTTAAAGTTTTGTTTCCATTGCATTCTTTTGGGTGTTGCTGTTCGCGTAGCCTGTTTCTTTAAAAACTAGTAGGAATGTTCTTGTTGACCTTGACACCAGATAACTGGGCAGACATTATATAGCTATGTTTGAGTCCACCCAAAATGTGATGCTGAAGCCCACAGAGTCCTGGCGTGAGACCCTCCTCGATAGCAGAGTCATGGAGCTGTTCTTTACAGTAAGTTGTGTCTTGTTCGTGTGTTCTGTTACATTGCTGTGTCCGTGTGCTTCTGGGAAATGCTTTTGATGCTCTAACGTTAAGGACTAGAGGACCATTTCACATTATTACCAGAGAATTGGTGCCAAGTCCATCTGATGTTACACCTAGCATGACTTGTAAGCCAGATACTGTAATTGTTGCGTAGATTACTTTTATTAATTCACACTTTCTGGTATTCAGCATAATAATGCTGACTAAAAATTGTTACCTCAATTTCATTCATTTCCTTTCAAGCACTTTTTTTTTTAAATTTTGTTTGTTTGTTTCTTGTTCCAATATTGTATTTGAAGACGGTTCCCCAGTCCACTTTTCTAAGTGATTCACAATCCCAAAAAGTTTTTTTCCGGGATATTTGTTTTTTCCTTGATCAATCAGAAATAAATTAAGCACAATCTGATATAAATTTCTATTTTTAGACCAAGTTAAAGGTCTTATGCTTTTCATACAAACCAGAAACAATTAGTCCTAAGGTTTTAATTTAAAATGTTTTGGTTTGGGAGGACCTATTGCTGGTGAGCATAAGTCTCAGGACATCGTAGTACATGTTTAGTTATTAAATATACTTTTTTAGGTTTTTCCATTTAACGGAGCATATACATTGTAAACTTTGATTTCTTGGGTGTTATGCACAGAGGGGTTATAGTTAACAATCAAGTCAGCAGGAAATGGAAATTTCTAAATAAACCCCAGTTTAATTCTAAGCCTTGACCCTTCTCAAGGTTAACCATCAAGGCCAATAAAGGGATTTTTTTTAATTTTTTTTTTGCAGGTAGGTGTGCAGTTTAGAAACATAGAATGTGTCGGCAGATAAGAACCATTCGGTCCATCTAGTCTTCCCAATTTTTTTTTTTGAGTACTTTTATTAGTCCCCCGTTCCCGGTCTTATAGCTAGGATAGCCTTGTGTCTATCCCACGCATGCTTAAACTCCTTCACTGTGTTTACCTCTACCACTTCTGCTGGAAGGCTATTCCATACATCCACTACCCTCTCAGTAAAGTAATACTTCCTGATATTACTTTTAAATCGTTGCCCCTCTAATTTAAGACTATGTCCTCTAGTTGTGGTAGTTTTTCTTCTTTTAAATATACTATCTTCCTTTACTGTGTTGATTCCCTTTATGTATTTAAATGTTTCTATCATATCCCCCCTGTTACGTCTTTCCTCCAAGCTATACATGTTAAGATGCTTTAACCTTTCCTGGTAAGTTTTATCCTTCAACCCATGAACCAGTTTAGTAGCCCTTCTCTGAACTCTCTCCAAAGTATCAATATCCTTCTGGAGATACGGTCTCCAGTACTGCGTACAATACTCCAAGTGAGGTCTCACCAGTGCTCTGTACTGTTTAAACTGAAACCCATAAGGGGTTATTTAGACTCCATTCTTCAGCAACATTTTAAAGCATCTACTTAATAAGTTGGAAACATTCTCCAATGCAGCTCAATAGGAGAATTTTTCCAACTCGGCTACTTTGGCCTAACGTTTGAAATTACTTTCTGAATTCCCTGCGACTCACACTTTGAGTAGACCCTTAAGTGGGAATCCCCCATGGTGATTGTTCGTCTTTTAAAAACTTGCCCCAGAATTGACTTTGATAAATGTGTTTAAATATGATGCATTGCAATGTGTTCCTTATCCCGTGCTAGTTGAAGGGTTAAATAGCCTGTCGGGTCTGTTATTACTGATCTGTAGTAATATTGGTTGGTTATTATGGGTCAGTGTAGAACTTTTATACTGTTATCACGGTCGGCAAAACCGGCCATGAAGCATCATGGCAATTGAAGATCAGCAGCTGAAGGGGGTGGATTTTAGCTGTCATAGGTACTCACACTTATGGCGCACATATTGAGGTTAGTTATAGTGTATGCGGTATATATGCACATCCTTTTAATGAGGTTTGTGTGCTTAGCAGCCTGTTAGCTAATGTGTATATTGCTTTATATACCATTCAGTGTCCTCTTATGGGGAGGACGTGCTTTCTAATGCAACGTCCTGGGAGACAGAGAGGAGATGCATGTTGTCCAAAAAGGCAATTTAAATGTGGGTTTCTTACATAAGTGGGAGATTTGCTGTAAGTGGCAAGGGCTTTATCTGCAGTCATTTCTTGAATCCTTATCATCACTCCTCACCCTGCATGTTATCCCATGGGAAAGCAGCCTCTAAAATTAGTGAATACTCTCTCCACGGACCCTGAATCTTCCGGTCCTAAATTTAGAAATGAAGGTTGAAAGCAAAAAAAAACAAAAACCTCTCTAAATGTATGTATTTCTATTCTGTCTTAAATGATAAACAACAAAATGACTATCATTGACTTCATCCATCATTAACTGGTGTATGATTACTTGTGTCTTGAAAATCCACATTCGTTGTAATATTCAAACTATATCGCTTCTTTGTCGGTTTTATAATTTTATTTTAACAAAAAAAGGGAAAGGGGAGTTAACAAGAAGCTTTTACAAATGTTCTATTATTACCTGGACTCCATACAACAGGTAACGAACAAAAATATAGAAACCCCAGTGTTGCAAAGAAGCCTAATGTTTGTGCTGAATTTTGGCAAACAGATTTTAGAAAGAGTCTGATTGATATACTGCGTTTGTCTTTCAGACTTTTGTAGACTTAATACCACAATGCATACAGAATTTACGTGTCTAGGGTCATACCAATAATTGTATTACATGGTTTCCATTTTTTTTCCCCCCATTACCTGTATGTTGCACCATTTTATGTCATTAGAGTTTCTTTAATATGTTTATAATGTTTTTCTTTACATATTGCTGTTTTATAACATTTGGCAGAGTTAATTGAACTTGTAAGTGTTGATCTTCAGCCAGCTGGGATATGGAACATTACATTTGCACTTAGTCATTTTTTTTCTTCTCTGCTATGGTGGCGTGTTTGGAAACGTTCTAGATTTTGTTAGCAAAATTTCCTCTTAGCCAGCAAAAAAACATACGTGCGTTTTAGAATATCTTCTCATCCGTTAGTATATGGAACACTTATATTCAGAAAATGCTCTCTGCAGTTTGGATTCTTATTTAACTCCTAAGTGACAGAGGCTGTTTTTCCATTTCTGCAGTGTTTGTGTTCAGCTGTAATTTTCCTCTTTCTTGTTTAATGTACCCACACATATTATACACTGTTTTTATCACCACAAGAAGGGCTTTCTTAAGATACCATTATTTTCATCATATATAATTTCAGTTTAGGAGATTTTTATTTCTCCGTACAGAACATTAAGCGCAGAAATTCCTGTGTCTTAACTTTATTTTTTAACAACAGTTATACATTGTTTAATTGAAAGATTGCTTTTCTGTAGGCATTTAAATAGAAATGCTTTAATGAAAAAATACATTCGACAGGGATGCATAATTCCTATTGCCCGGCGCCAGAACATGCAGCAGGGATATCCCCTTCCCGACTGTTAATTGCAGTATACAAACTGGTATACCGCAATGTCGTTTAAGACTGACATGGCTTAAGTGTCTCTGTACCGAGGCACTTAAGATCAATCATAAAGTCAGTCGTATAGTGGATATAGCTGTCAAAGCAAGTGCCTGGGATCGTGAGGCCGGGAGAGTCTAGGGATATTACTAGCAAACTACCCAGTGTCCCCCCAAGCATCACCAGCATCCCCCACGCCCAGAATCTTTTAATAAAAATAAAAAACAATGTTTCCCGTTCTTACAAAAAATACAAATAAATGATATAAAAGGCTTTTTTTTTTAAATTTTCCTAAAAATTAGGATTAATAAAAATTAAAAAGTCAAAGAAATATATATAAATAAATTATATAAAATAAATAAAACCCCTATTTGTGTTCTAACACTAGAGTTAGTGTTAGGGTTCATGCTAACCCTAACTCTGGGGCTAGGGTTAAATAAAAAAAAAAATCCAAATATGTATAAAAAAAAAACTGAAAATAAAAGAAATACAAATAAATTATGTAAAGTAAATACCCCCCCCCCCCTTCTTTTTTTGTTTTTTTTTTTGTTCTAGTCCTAGGGTTAAATAAAAATAGGAGATGTCATAAAATAAATAACGACAAAAAAATAAATTATATAAAAATAATACTTTTTTCCATAGAGGACCAGTGACATGTTATTACTGCCAGTCATCCTGTAGGGATATATATATATATATATATTTTTTTTTTTTAAATGACCGCTATTGGGGCTGGTGCTACTGAATGAGATGGTTTCTCTTATTAGGTAATTCCGAATGATGAATGTCCCTCTAATAGTGTCCCTGTATAATATATTAATGCATGCTTTCCTGCGTCCGTGTATGGGTATATGACTGTGTGCATTAGTTTTCATAAAGTAAGCTACAATTCTCATTTGGAATTTTGTATCATTTACGCTCAGTACCTGCTTGCATTTGTTGAGTGCATTTAAGTATCATTAGTTCTGTCTCCTAAGATGCTATCAAGAAAGATCTTATTTAAATACGGGTTTAATTAAAAAAACTTTTTTGCATCTGGACAAGTGGATTGTCATGAGGGACAAGTAGATTGGGCTACTGCGTTAGTCCCTGGACAAGTAGTATTTTTTATTTACACACCCCGGAATACAGCACCTTTTATTGAGCCCTCTTTACTTCATACAGTGCTATCAGTCGCGGGACTTGTTTAGAATTCGCAGGAACAATTTTTTCCAATTTTTATTTTTATTTCAGGCAGCCCAAAGCCCCCCGAAGAATATAGGGTTGATGGTATTAATAACATTATGGACAAATTGAAGTGTTCAACATGAATGATCATTTAAACAGCACCTCCATCACCCAGGGACCGATTCTTCACTGATCATGTCTTCGCTTCAGCGGAACATGCCTGGCTCGACTGCGCTTTTACCTTCTCTATTCTTTTAGGTGCAAAACCCAGCACTGGAGCAGTGCGGGCGCACACTCCGACACAGCTGTTTACTAGACATATAGACAGCTGCTGCTGTCAGCTGTGGGCCCGACTCTTGCACTTAAACACCCACCCACCCCCTTAGCCCCGGCTATGCCTGTTAACCCTTCCCAGGATCTTTTTGTTTTTAATTCCTTGAGACTAGAATTTTGGTTTCCATGGGAAAGTAATCCAGGTTGACATAATAAACACCGCGTAACAGCGGGCCGTACTTTATCTGTCTAATCAGCCTGGGCTTTTGTTTGTCTTCCCGAAAACGCAGCAGTTGAAAGGAAGAGCATGTGTTCTTTCTTTTTTTTTTTATATCGGGACTGGCGGAGCGCGTATAATTCATCGGCTTGTTTCATTGCCACGACTTTGATCTTCTTCGCTTGGAGTAACACGGCGCGTAATCGCCCCAGTGTTTACATAGTGCCCGCCGTGCTAAATTTCAGTGCGATTACATTTCTAAAAATAATCCTGAAAAAAGATCAATCCTGCGTTTCTTTCACATTTCCAGCTGTTTTCATGGTTGCCCCTTCCACGCTGATTTGTTGTATCACAGAGACACCTGTCTGATAACAGGGAATTCTTTGTTACATGTTGGACAGTGCTGTCTGGACAATGTGAATTTAAGGGAAATAAAAGGACTTGGTTGTAAGTGTCCGTGTCTTTGGACAAATGGAGCGTGACTTGTGGGCCTGTGACGGCACGCCAGATGTTGGCGGACTGCACATCCCGTGATGCTCAGCCAGTTGTATCATGGGAAATGTAGGTTATGCAGCTTGTGACTCGCTGAAGGTTAACCTATATATAAATCACATGCCATTCAAAGACCCTGGTAACCAATCGCTAATTAGTATCATTACAAGTTCACATCCCACCTGATCCACGCACAGAGTGGAGGCATGTCACCAGGAAGGAATGAAAGGCCCATGACATGGGCAGGCAGTGGGCGAAGGATTTTAGCTAGTCTATCTTTAGCTTCATGTACAATGTGGGGTGTTCCCCTCCACCCCCCCTTAACATGTTTAACATATATTAACCTAGACAAGATAACAAATCCCCCCCCCCGCCTCCCCCCCTGTCTCTCATCACTGTGTATATTTGCTATGCAATACAATTCAGGATCATTTGGAGCTTACATCAATCACAGTGTATTTTTTTAAATAGAATATAATTATTCCTCCCAAAGCCCAAATCATCCTGGATTATCTCTGGTCAGCGTGGAGTTAGTACACTGTAGTCAGGCCCAAATTCTCCGCAATGGCTGGGTGAGGGTGGTGGGGTAGAGTTGGGGGATCGCTAGGGTAACAGGGATGGCTTTTTTTTGTCGCCCCCCCCCCCCCCCCCCCCGTTTCAGTTCCCAACGGAGTACATTTTTCGATGTACTTGGCGGTAAGTTGCACTGTGTCAGCAGCTAGCGGCCCCATCCGTCTAGTGTCTTCTACTTTATCAACCCACGCTCGTGTTGTGTGGAGTTACGTCTGACTTCCAATGTAATGGTATTAGGACATTCGCCGCTGCCAACAGTGTGGGCAATAGGGATTTTTTGGGGTACAGTTAGGGAAGAGTGGTGTAGCATCAGGTGCATGGGTTTGAAAGGGGGAGGTTTTCCCACTACATGTTTAATAACCGCGTGGACGGCTTTCCAGTTTTAGCTGCATTCCCACCATATGTGGAGCAGGGTCCCTGTGACCATAGCTTTTTGGATCTCTGACCACCTTTGCGGAAGTTGAGTTTCCTGGTAATGTCAAGTTCTATTCTAGATTATGGTTCTAGATTGTGAACTGTGGTCAATTTACAAGGGAATTGGAAAAATAGGGAATTAATGGTAGAACTGGAAAGACAGTCAAGTTGGAGAATCTTTTCCTTCTCCAACACGGATACCTGAAATTTCACAGAATAAAACCCCAGTGTCGTCTTTACTCGATTTGTATTTTTTTTACTTAGAAAAATCTATTGCCAGTTAATCTTGGAACACAAGTACATATGTTTATCTGATCAATGGAAGCTTTCATTGACCTCAAGTGTCCAGAGGCATTCCTCCAGACATTATGCACATTGTGTGAACAGATCGGGTTTCCGGAGTATTTTGATTAGGTGAAAACGTCTGTGGCTTAGTTCTCATCAGTAATTGAAAAGCTTTTGTATAGAAGCTTCTGCTTTGGGAATGTTTACTAAACAGTGAAAAGTAATTGCTTGAGATACATCTTTTGTGATTCTTCTGCTCACATTTGACTGCTCACATGTCTCCTTCAAATTATATAGTGTTCACAAGTGCGCTTTATCGATGGCTAAAGGTTCTTTTACTGGACCAAAAAATGAAGTTGTGTTTAATTAAAGGGTTGCATCGAGTGTACAGATTTTATAAAGAAATTCTTTAACAAAAGAATACAAATAAAGTACCTTTATTGAGCCCTCTTTGCCCCATATAGCTCCACCAGGAGGCAGACATTTTGTTTAGATGAGTCAGATCTTTCTTCACCTGACCCAAGATTCTAAAATATGTCTGCCCCCTGCTTTGATGAAAGAATGTAAATAAAGTACATATTTATAATCTTAGCTCTGTGTAGCTCTATCAGGGGGCGGACATCTTGAGTCAGATGGATCAGATCTACCTTCATCGGACCCATGATTCTAAATAACATGCCTGCCTCCTTATATAGCTATACAGAACAAATATGGCACATTAAGGTACTTTATTCATTTTCTTCCATTAAGCCCTTTGTGGTCATTATGGGCTATGGCTGTTTTAACACTTCTGCTGTGTTTGTGTTTAGCTGTAATTTCCCTCTTTCTCATTTGCTCTATGCACACTAATTCTATACTGTTGTTTTTTTCAGCATATTAAGGGATTTCTTGAGATGCCATTATTTTGATCATATCATATGTCATACAAATAAAATAAAACTTTCTAAATAGATTCTAATATTTCTCCAGAGTTTGGTAATTCCCCATACTTTAAATTTTTTTTTTTTTGCAAACTATTTATCCTCATTATTTCCTATAGTAACGTAGCCCTAACTCTAGCCCAACTTAAACGAAATAAAAGAAAAACACTTTTAATTTTTTATTTTAATAAAATCTGGAGGCTGCTTGGGGCTCATACAAGCTGTATATAATGTAAGTAGTCTCTCCCTACTCCCCAATTGCTGTGGGAGAGAGGAAAGCACACGAACTCCCTGCTCCTCTGGTGTTTACCTCCACCAAAGCTCACATCCGCGTCTTCTTGATTGAAGTTGTCGACTAAGTTTAGCCAGAGGCGGTAGCCCAGGCATAGTTGGCATAGTCCAGATAGCTGTCATGACTGCTGTTTTTAGAAGGAGCAGTGCGTCTCAGGCTGGCATGTGTTCTCACTCGGCCTTTTTTCGATGAAGGTAGATCCCATGAACTTCCTCAGTGACTCAAAACCATGTCTGTGGGGCTGGATGAAGAAATCACTGCTGCGGCACCTCGTACAGATTAGACAAACCCTAATGCTGTCTCCCTGTTGTATACTCATTCAGACGAGCTCCTGTGTATTGGATGTCTGCATCCCGTGTCCTCCAGCTAGTAACCGTGCCGTTTACTGCAGGTACATCGCAAGATCAGAGAGGACTCGGACATGGCTCAGGACTCTCTCCAGTGCCTGGCACAACTTGCTTCTTTACAGGGACCCATCTTCCCAGACGAGCGGTCGCATGTTGATTACCTGGCGCATTTCATTGAAGGATTACTGAGCACTATTAATGGGTATGTACACGGAGCTATAAATCGTGTGCACTGAGACAGTTAATCTGGCATGCAGCTCCTCCTCATGTCGGTGATTTATTTACTCTGCCTTTTTTTTTTAAATTTGCAATTGGTTATGAAGTCAAGGAACAAAGCAATATAAAAACCACATTCCTCCAGTCCAGTGTGTACACTATGTGCGTGTCATTTTCTCTACCCAGAGGATGATAAAGTTTCTGGGAGATTAAAGGAAAGCAGGACGAGGTGGGGGGGGGGGGGGGGGGGGGGAATATATGGTGGGGAAGGTTTGATTTGCAACATGTATGTTTTGTGTTTACATACAGGGGCCCTTCTGTAGTCTGTAATATGATTGTACCCTGCAGATTGACCCATGCCCTTGTGAGACGGGTAAAGGTACTTAACCATAGAAAAATAAATTGGTTACAATGTTTATCTAAATATGTTTACCTTAAAGTTTACCATGAGGTTGAAATTGTATTGTGAGGTCAATTCATTAAAAATTAAACGTTGTTGAACTGCAAAAATCAGACATTAATCACAGAGGTGGGCACATTCTCCAACTGACCTGCCTGTCCAACCCTGCGAATGCCAGTCTCGAACTCTGTTATATATATGTTTTATAGCTGGGCAGATGTTAAATGTATATACGTCGGTATACATTACGTTCCGTGTAGCCAACTCATGTACTTCACTCTTTATCACTGACTATAGTATAAAAAACAATTTTATCTCGGCATAATGGTACATAAAATGGAGGTTTGGCTGTGTTTATTGCTCTGTGCTCTAGCCTCAAACTAAAGTCAGAATGCATACTGATACACTCATAAATGTGATAGCAATGATACCCAGCTAATTTAATGTGCTGGGACAGGAGTAAACAGAGTCAGCATGTAACTCATTCACTATACTGCTTGCATAGTGTGCACATACTGTAACTGTGATAGTGAGGCTTCTCCACTCTAGCTCTTGTAGACTACATCTCCCATGATGCTCAGCAAGATTGACTGACTAACATGAGAAATGTAATCCACTGTAGTTGGAGTGGAGAATGCCTTAGTTGTTGCCGTACATGGCGAAGCAGCTCTGCGCAGCCTTGTTTTTTTTTTGATTACTTGGTGACGCAAGAGAAAGAGAACTGCCAGAAATTAACAGGAGCGGACACTAAAAACAGGACGGTTGGCAACTATGGATTTGTAGAGGGATTTAACGTTATGGTATTCACCAGGGAGCCTGTCTGATAGGCTAACTCATTTACATTTCTTGTTTATGGTATACACCAGGGAGCCTGTCTGATAGGCTAACTCATTTACATTTCTTGTTTATGGTATACACCAGGGAGCCTGTCTGATAGGCTAACTCATTTACATTTCTTGTTTATGGTATACACCAGGGAGCCTGTCTGATAGGCTAACTCATTTACATTTCTTGTTTAGGATAGAAATTGAGGATTCAGAAGCTGTGGGAGTTTCCAATATCATCAGCAATTTGATAACCGCTTTTCCACGCAATATTCTGACCGCCATTCCTAATGAGCTTTTCTCATCTTTTGTGAACTGCTTCACCCACCTCACGTGTTCCTTTGGAAGAAGTGCCGCCCTGGAGGAAGTGGTGAGTAACACTAGAGTGACCTTCTGGCATCTCCAGGACATTGTACGTTAGACATTCCAGATCCCACAGTAAATAGTGACTATTTAAAGGGACAGTAAATATCAAGCTTACGCTAGAGATTTCAGGTATATCCATCGGAGAGAGGCCTGTTGATTGTCAGATGGCAGCTTCTTTTACTGCAGAGAAATAAATAAATACAAAAGACCATGGAAGTTAGTTATGAAGTAAATTTTGGAGTTAAATGGGCTTTTGTTTGTTTTTTTTGCAATAAAGGGACAAACTTAATTTAAGGATTAATATTCTAGTAATAATTTTTTTTCCTAGATCATATTGTTGGGTAACAATTGTTGTTCTAGAGGATTAAAGAGACATGATCCCTTTAAATAATGTTTATAATGTAAGAATGTTTACCCTTTAGACCATTTGGTTTATGGAGTTTGCTAGCTAAGCTCTGTGTGAGGAAGTATATCAAATACACAGTTGCCTTTTGCTACCCAGACTGCTTCTATGTTCATGCTCCCAGGGCTGCCTTCATAAATGTATGGGCCTTTAAACACAATAAATGATCTGGGGTCAATCCTTTTGTTATTGCCCCCACATCCCTTGCATCTAGATTGCACACCCAGGACATGCCCCAACACCCACATTGCATCCCCAGGTCATGCCTTAGTGAGCACCCCGGGGATTAGCACCAGTCAGCACCCCCATTGCCCACTCAGGACTTGCCCAAGCCACAGGATTTCCCTGTTGTCTAGTGGTGGGCAACGGGAAGTTTGTGCCCTGGCCCGGCGCACAGTCACCCTCCCATGCCGGCTCTTGTGTGTATCTGCAGTCTAAGCTCCGGCATGTTACGTGACCCCCGACACTCAGAACACATGTGGGCAGGGAGAGAGATGGCATGGAAGGATGTCTGTGCACCTGCCCAAGCTTCTTTTTATTGTTAAAGGGGCCCTGAGAGTGCTGTCCAGAACCACACGATTGTGGCCCTGCATGCCTCTAGTGTTTACAGACTGCTTGGGTTAGGTCTCTTCAGGGGCTGTATGTGGCTCACGATTAATAGCAGGTAAATCCTTTGTGTGTCGGAGGGGTGAGCAGTGTTGCATTTCACTAATGATGCGTTGTGTGAAATTGATGTACACGGATCAGGGAAGGACACATAAATACCTACTGGAGCTTTCATTTATAATCTCACTTGCAGTTTCGGCAGCATTACACAGCTTTCAGAATCCATCTAGAATATCATGTAAACTTCTAGAAACAATATAGTGTGTCAGCTGTGTGAATAATGTTTATAATGCCTATTGCAGTATGTGTACAGAGAAAGTGAACGCAAATAGAACATTATAGTATGCACTATAAAATACTCATTCTGTGTCTATGAAAAAACGGTTTGTGGTCCATGTGGCAGGCCCTGTATACTTACAGCAGCAGACCAGATTTAAATGAACCAAACTTCAAATTAATACAAAACAATGCTCCTTGACATAGGTTTTTAAAAAAGTGTTGTTTGTGAATCACTCACAAAGACAATATATCAATTTCAAATTCCGGAACAAAATTGTGTGATTGCTGGAGGAGTTTCTTGGCCGCACTTCAAGACGTAAGTTGGGTTCCCACATTTTCCACAAAAATATAATGGCCTTGACAAACCCTAGAAGCCAGGGAGCGATGACCCCCGCAATATCTACTGTTCACTCCTAACATTTTAATTGTTATACAGAGAACTCTGTCCCCGGTTCCTAAATATATCTAGGCCGACTCCTGAATTGGTCCGTCTTATAT
Source organism: Pelodytes ibericus (assembly GCA_036172795.1). Lineage (NCBI taxonomy): Eukaryota > Metazoa > Chordata > Amphibia > Anura > Pelodytidae > Pelodytes > Pelodytes ibericus. Next base: position 267,914,650 of record CM069857.1, read on the forward strand.
ATTTGTCGATCCCTCAGCCATGCTATTGCCTTCATAGACTTAGCATTGCTAAGCCAATTTTTTTTTACCAGCCTGGTGGTACCGCTAGAAGTAAGTTTTTGTAGCAGCCATATCTCTGCATATTTTGCTGATATTACTGTGTAGATATATTCCTGCCACTCACATGTGCCTCCTCTCCACTGACTGTCATTCTAAACATTGCTTATAATGTGAATGTAGAGGATATATATACATATATTGTGTTTGCAAAATTGCAAGCAAATGCATAAAATAAGAGAAATGTAGGTTTTAAATGGTGTCTCCTTATGACATCACCTTGTGACTTGATTTGCAAATTACACGTTTCCCATTGAATTCAAGTCACAATTGATGTAATATTAACATATAGATCATTTTCCCTCCTTTTTCTTATTTTGTTCATTCACAGATATGAGCAATATTTAGTTTCACATTGTCCGTTTAAGTATAGGTTTTATGATTTTTACAGTGGGTGATTTTAATTGGATAGCAACCTTCGCATTTACATATACAGGGGTTACATTCCCTCTATAAAAGGAATACAGAATGAATCCCATGAAGTAAATATTATCGGCAACGCATCCTAATTTAACTGGTGTATAGAAGACTTGTCCCATTGAAATGTGAAAGTCTCTATAAAAAGAATTCAAACCAGGCTGCTTACAAAGTGTCTCGGCCCTTGACAGTGCTGCCCAGCTGCTAGATCTCTCCTCAGTCCTGCTATATGATCTGTTGACCGAATCACTCCAGCTTTGAACTAGCGAGTCTAGACCGTGAAGATTATACTGCGCGCACAAAGGATTTAGTGGCCGCGAAACAACACCCATATGTTTACATACACATGGCAGTATGTGAGGTTGCTGTGGCTATGTCACATTCTGGTTTCCCCTTTGCTTTAGTCTCCTTCCTGATTCATCGGCCTAGATACATTGAGCAGGGTTTAATGAGGGGCCCATCTATTCCTGTGGGGATTCTTACTACAGAGAGACAGCAGGGATTGCACTGGCTTCTTCAATGATTCATACGGGTGACAAAGTGAAATCACTAAAGGGGGAATTGCAGGGAATTGAGAAGGGAATTTCAAACTTGAGGCCAGTGTAGCCGAGTGGGAAAAATCCTCCAGTGCAACTTCAGCTACTTTGGTCTGAAGTGTGAAATTCCTGTCTCAATTTCCCTGCAATTCTCTTTATTGAGGAGACCCGTAAGGGGGGGGGGGGGGGGGGGGGGAATGGTGTCTGCGAATCAGACCTGCTGCCATATTGAATTAGCAGACCATAAAACGGGGTCAATAACTTTTTCAAGCTCTGCTTTTTTTAAGATCCATAGGTTTTTAGCTCATCTTTTAAACTCTTTGGGCTGTGGGTATTTGGGGCCTAGTCCTGATTTACCACCTATTTGCTGAGGCAATTATTAAATGTTATTGTAACAGGGGAAAATCAAATAGGCAGAGGTCAGGTGGCTGCTGGGAAATATGCTGCTCTAAGCACACGCAGGGTATGTAACTGCAGGTACCTTATTAAAATACCTGAACTTCCTGCGTTGAGAACTCTATATTGCCAAAGTTAACCATCAATACGGTAAAATGCTATACTGTTCCTTTTTAAAAGACCTAATTTGGGTTCATTGTCACAAAATTGTCTGGTAAATCTTTCAATGACTTTTTAGCGTGAACATCAAGGGTTAAGCTATGACAGCGATGGCTAGCCGTGGCACTGCAGGAATTTGAGAAAGCCATATCCTATGCTGCTCGGTTGACATAGCATCCTGGAAAATGCAGTGCCATGGTTAGCCACCACTGATCTAAAACAAATTTATTCATTAAATTAAAGCGGTGCATAATATCTTAATACTGTTTAACCCTCCCAGTAGCAAAATAGTGTCTAATGCATTACTAAACAACCACCTAAGACACCTACTTTCAAGCAGTGATAAAAATCTGGTGGTGGCTCCTTTGCATTCTAAAGAGCTGTGAAATTGAAATGTAATCTGTACCATACCAGAAAGACTGCGTGTAGAATTGGTGTGATTTGCACTGGAAGGATCTATACACACTGTTATTCAGGCAGTATGTATTCGTGATTGGAGGGCGGGCACAATCTCTATTCGCAGCATATGGATCAGATTATATGAACTATTTGAGTTGGCTTTGTTTGAAAAGCTCAGCATGTTCTCCCTGCGCCTCTCCCAGTGCACAGACAAGCCCTCCTCACTGCTCAGACAAGCCCTCCTGACCATGCCCTTGTTTCTCTCCCTGCAGCTTGACAAAGATGACATGGTGTACATGGAGGCCTACGACAAGCTACTAGAATCCTGGCTCACGTTGGTACAAGACGATAAACATTTCCACAAAGGCTTCTTCACCCAACATGCCGTACAGGTCTTTAACTCCTACATTCAGTGCCATCTAGCAGCACCAGATGGCACTAGGAACTTGGTAAGTGTATTGTCAGGAGGATATGACTTACGTGGGGATGTGATTTCTGTGCAACAAACTAACCGTTTATTGATTTAATGTTTAACATGGATCCGTCGCCAAACTCCCCATGACTTTTAAGAGAGCGGCGGTTAAGAAAAACAAATACACCCTACAGGGTAACATCGATCAGAAAGAGGCCATTTCTGTATTTTGTGCATGTGTTTAACAGGTGTGAAATATACTTGTTTTTACTTTAAAACAATTTCCAATTCTTCGTTGTTCTTTAAAATAATTTCTCCGGGCCTTCTAAATTCACTGACTGCCAGTAAGGAGGGTTGAATAGAGAGGCTAGACTGTTGCTATAGCCACACCAATAACTAGCACACGTTCTATACACTTTTTACGAAATAGGACGTTTTGAGGAAATAGCATGATGCTACACTCACCGAAAATTTATTACAGTCATTTTCCACGACCCTTTGGTGACCTTAACGTTACCATTCTGGAATGGTCAGGGCAGCACGACCCCATCTCTAGAATAAGAAGCTTTAGAGCTGGTCCTGCCCTGCCCCACAGACCCGTTCACTGCCTGTGACCACGAGATCAGATGTTAAATTTACCCTTCACATGCGAGGCATGGCTTGTCGTCCCCCGACCCCCCCCCCCCCCCCCCCGTCTCTATCAAATAAGATATTTAACTCAAAGTAACAAATTAAAGCGCAGCTGGCATTCCAGAGCTCTACTTGTTTGGTTTCAAAGCGGTGGTCAGGGCTTAGGGATAGATGTGAAGATCCAGGCAGCAGGCAGCTGCAGCTTTGAACTCCCCAAAAGAGAAGTGTTTGGTGGTTTACATTAAGGAGAGATCGGAATCCAGAAAGTGCCGTGCAAACGGCATTGAAGTGTGCGGCAGCTTCCGTCGGCATACTTCACCGTCCGCCGTCTTTCCTATTTAATCTTCTACATTCAGCTTGTTGTGTACTTCTAAGGGCTGCTACTTATCTGTTTAATATGCTATTAACATGTCCAGTCTTTCTATAACGTATGACAGGGATTGACACATTTCTGGAGCCTTTGGGAGCCAGACCCATTCAGGAGCCTGGCTGGTTATTTTTAGGAGCCAGGGATATGAAACTCCCATAGATTTCAAAGTAAAACCATCAAAAAAGTTAGGAGCGATGGCTCCCTGAATTTGTAAAGCCCTAATTTATGATAAGTCATCTTACCAAAATCTAGAGCTATGGTTATTATTTATGAAAGAGGGAATTGAGAATACGGTTTTCACCTCCCTATAGCTTTATATTGCTGCGTATGATTTGTGTGCACTATGGAATTCTGGTTTCTTGTTCTTTAGATACATCAGATTTGTTCACCTCTGAAATGACATGTACAGCCAAACCTCACACTCGTCAACCTTCATACCACCCATTTGATGATTATGCATTCAGAAAGTGCTCGGGATTTGAGTAGATTGTGGGCCGTTTAACACCACTTTTATATTGAATAACACAAAAAAAAAACAATTGTACAATATTCATTTTTAGTACTCTCAACTGGTATCATATTAACAAATAAACCTTGATTGCCCCCCTGTATTATGTATTGTTACATTTTTACATACTGAATTAATGTTCAGCTCACCTAGCTTTTTTTTTTTTTTTTCATTTCTATTTTGTCCTTCGCTATGGGTTTTTTGCAGATCACGTCCCATTACAGTTGAGCAGAAAAGACAGATACCATGTGGTGTTTTTTATTATTCTGATATGTCCTACATATTTTCAATATTTTTTTTTTTTTCTTGTTCAGACTGCTAACGGCGTCGCTTCCCGGGAGGAGGAAGAAATAAATGAAATCCAAGAGGATGATCGGGACTTATTTTCTGACCAGTTGGCGAGTATTGGTATGCTTGGAAGGATAGCATCGGACCACTGTATACCTCTGCTGACAAGGTAATCTTCCTCTCCCTATATTCATGGGAAAGAGTCACTTGATTCTGTAAGTTCTAGCTCTTAGAATGGACCTTTCCACCAATAGTGATCTAGGTTAACATGAGTTAATATAATCCTGCTTGGGACTGGGTTGCCTTCATTGATTGGGATCAGGGAATTGTGTGTTACTTGTAAGTCTTCCCCCTCTATCATCTTTAAAACTTACCATTCAGTTGAACCAGAGATAGATCATCAGCTTTGAGTTTAGATTTCGTATGTCCTATATCGACAACCTTTAAGTCCACCCCCATGATCATACAGTAAATATGAGATATGGCTTGAGGCCTAGTTATCAGTAAGACTCCTAAAGATTTTAACTTCATACTTGCTGCAACACTGGCCTTTTGTCCTACTAATTAATAGTGTTACTTAAGAAACAAAATGTTTTTGGTGCACTGTTTACCTTTTTTTTGAGCACTTCTATTACGGCAAGTAAACATTTAATCTGAAGAAACTGGATATTGTTTTGAGCGGGATCTCTGTGTAGGAGTAAATGCACAGAATGCAGGCCTGTCCAATAAACAAATAATATGATATCCTCATGTATGCACAAATCTTGATTTAGGCCCAATCCCTGCATCATACCTCAAACATCTGGAACTGCCCAGGACTCTTTAATCTCAGTCAGGATAGTTATCCCATTCTCCAGATACTGAATTTCGGCTCCATTGACATGTGTGCGAGTTCATTAAAGCTCCTTTGGGGTTTAGCTGCCCAACTCTGGCACTAAAACCCTGCAATAAAAAGAGAGAGTAAAACAGTGTCTATATTAGCATGGCATTCAGTTCTAACATACTTTTTTGTGGCATTCATGAAATTACAATTTTGGCAAATATCCACATTTTTATTCCTCTGTTACCCTGAAATGAATGATTATTTGAGTGCCACAGGTACAGCAAAAGATCACATTCCTCGCAAACCCAGCCATACCGTTTCCTTAGTTATTAGTATGTCCACGGGCCCAGTTTTTGCAGTAAAACCATTCCGTCTTCCTGTCGTTTGACCAGTAACCAATGCTTGCCCCCTTACAGCTTGTTAGAGGACAGAGTGACCAGACTTCATGGGCAGCTACAAAGGCACCAGCAACACTTACTATCCTCCCCAGGGTCAGGCTCTGACGATAGCAAAGTGCTGGACGACCTGTACGAGGACATTCACTGGCTTATCTTGGTTACAGGTAAGACCACTTTTAAAATAAGGCTGTTCCCAGAGGCAGGGCAGCTGTAAATGGGGAAAAAAGTGCAGAAAATCACAGTTATTGATAAAGCACAATCCTATATCACAGAGCTGTACAGTGTATATTTCCTAGAAGAATGCAGCACACAACACATAACTGAATAAGCAATGAAAAGGGCCTTGTCCAGAGGGGTTTAATCCTGTGTGAGGGATAGTGTTCAGACAGTATTAGAATGTAACCATATAATTCTAATGACTCAGCCGTTCATCTTTCTGAGGTTGGTAAGATAAGTACCATTAAGCTGGGTAGTGCTAACATCCCTGGATGTTGAGCAATTATAACATCTTATATATATATGACCTACTGGGTAAAATAGGTGGCTGGGAAGGATAAACAAATGTTTGACTTGTCTGTTACACAGTGAACTACACTGCTAACTCCCTCTTTCGCTTTTCACAATTAAGGCTACCTCTTAGCTGACGATACTCAGGGCGAGACTCCTTTAATACCTCCAGAAATCATGGAATATTCCATTAAGCAGTCAACAGAGGTGGACCTCAACACAACGCTGCAGATCCTGGGGTCTCCTGGAGAGAAGGCCTCATCCATACCAGGGTGTAACAGGACAGATCCTGTGATCAGGTGAGTTGAGTGACTGTAGCATATCTTCAACTGCTGCACATCAATGTTTAATGAGCATAGTGTATGTTCAATTTCAAACAAAATTGTATTAATGGAGTTTCTTTATTTGATTTGGATACACAGTCACTTTAAATTGCCCACAAATAATCTATACAATAAACACGGTATGGGAACAGATGTATTCATTCTTTGGAAACTTATGGTTTTCTTTTTAAATGTCGTCTTCTTTGCCAAGTGAACACATTTTCTCTGTGAGATAAAGATGGCTTCACTCAAAGCAGTGTTACATTTGTAAATGGAAACCATCTGTTTTTCTTTTAATTGTAATCTTTCTAAATGGGAAGAATTTAACCCCTTCATCTTGGATGGTACTTTCATCCTTAAGGGCAGAAGCACCAAATTAGTGTATTTGTGACATAGGGACAGAGACCAGATCTGATCAGGGTCTTAAAGGACAACTGTAGCAAAAACATAAGTAATGTTTAATTGAAAGATTGCATCAAGCGTCAAAATTTTTAAATAGAAATGTTTTAATGGAATAATACAAATAATGTTTCTTATTGAGCCCTCTTTGCTCTGTATAGCGCTAATAGGGAACGGACATGTTGTTTAGAATCTTAGGACAGTACTTCATTCACCTTGGTTCAAATGAAGCAAGATCTGATCCAAGATTCTAAACAACATGTCTGCCACCTGTTAGAGCTAAACAGAGCAAAGAGCGCTCAATAACGTACATTATGTATATTAATTTATTAAAGCATTTCTGTACAAACTATCGACACTTGATGCAATCTTTCAAGTAAACATTAGTTAATTTTTTGCTACCGTTGTCCTTTAACCCCTTTGTGACGCATGGCGCTCACGTCCCAGACGATGCAAGAGCCACGATTCACGATTTGTTCCTGCCAGGAACACTATGGCAGAGACCCGATCAGGGTCTTAATAGACCCTGTGGGCCCCTGCCCAAAAATCGTGAGACCTCCGGACATCACGTGTGATGTCACGGAGGTGTGCCCGAACCCTGAAGTTCAGGCACGGCGCGATTTAATTAAATGTAGCTGGTGCTCACTTTGAGCACCGGCTACATTTTCCCTCTCAGACTGAGGCCACTCAAAGTGGCCTCATCTGACAGGTAGGATCCCGCTGCAAGCCCCTGCAGCGGTATCTGAGCACAGCTCATCGCGGGGATCCCACTCAAGGTGGCCTCATCTGACGGGGGATTGTGTTGAAGATGTCTGCAGCAGGCTACAAAGCACAGCTCATTGAAGCGGGCCGCGGTGAGCTGCTAAACCAAGGACTTTCTCTGCGGTCCTAGCAGCATTTACGTGTTGTAATTTAGGGCAGCAGAGAACATCCTACCATTGCGAAGAGGTAACAACTGAAACGGTAGTAGTTGACTAGAATATCCTTCTTGCTACAAGAGCAAAGACTAATACAGTAAAGGAATTTATGAATGCTTGGGACGTGCAAAAACTACCCTAAGTGCAAAAAATTATTTGTTCGCATACTCTATGAATTTGCAAACATGATTTCTGTCTGTTCTGCACAGGTTGCTATCTGCTGTTTTGAGAGCATCAGAGGTCGAATCTCGAGCAACGAGGGCGGACTTAACACATCTTTTAAGCCCCCAAATGGGAAAAGATATTGTTTGGTTCCTGAAACGATGGGCAAAGACCTACCTTCTCGTTGATGAGAAACTATATGACCAGGTAGGGCTAATGTGGTTTTATGGGGCTAAATCTACATATCGGATGCAGAGATTTCGGAAATTATATGGAATTTCTTACATTTTCAGTTGCTTTCTTCCCTGCAGATCAGCCTGTCATTTAGCACGGCATTTGGGGCAGACACTGAAGGGTCTCAGTGGATCATCGGGTATCTCCTTGAAAAGGTTATCAGCAATCTTTCCGTTTGGAGTTCGGAGCCGGAACTGGCCAACGACACTGTCCAGTTGCTGGTTACCTTGGTAGAGAGGAGAGAACGGTAAGCATTTACTTGCAGGGCACGACTCTTGGCTATCCATGTCCAGCATGTCTTGTTTTTTGCACCGGAATGATCGGAACACACGTCTTATTGTTGTAGAGCTAATTTGGTCATTCAGTGTGAGAACTGGTGGAACCTGGCCAAGCAGTTTGCACGCAGAAGTCCTCCCCTTCACTTCCTGTCCAGCTCTGTGCAGAGGACACTGATGAAGGCTTTGGTTTTAGCAGGATTTGCTCACATGGATTCAGACACAAAGCAGCAATACTGGACGGAGGTAATTAGAGCGGGAAATGTGCTGTATAGGTGCAATGTATGCACTCTCTAGTAAGACCGCTTACATGATCTGTATCAATGCTTGTTTTTGGTACGCACACAGGTATGGTTAAACTCATTTTATATTAAAGAGGGACTAAATCCCCCAATGTTGGGGGTAGGAAAGTTATTGTTCACTGTTTTATATTGATTTGAAAGGAGATTCTGTAAAGGATCATTCAAATGATATCCCATAATCCTTATCCAAAACACTGTTGTTCTTTTTGTTATTTTTTATTAAATGTATGAGATTGCTCAGGAGAATGCCACTGTGAACAGTTAGGAAGGATGAGAGTGAAGAACAAGTCAATGTGAATGTGAACAGCTGTGAATAGTGGACAGGCGGCAGAATGGGGAGACAGAATTATATTTTCTTTTTTTTGTGTGAAAAATTATATATATTTAAGGGAAATCACTCCTTTAATGTGGATATAAATAATTAGTGCACTGTTGCGTATTGTCTGTCAGCATTAATAACATATTGACCTTGAGTGTTCCTCATTATAGCTTGCTTCTATTGGCTGTTTTTATTATGTAGTTCAGTGCCAATCAACACTTTTGTGTTTATAACATTTCACATGCTCTGGGGGATATTCACTAAAAGATGAGGGGAGTTAAACATTTGGTAATCAATGGGAGCTATTCACTAGAAGGTGAGCTGAGGTGAAATAAACAGGTCACTAGTTTAGCTATACTTTGTGCAGAGACAAAACTGGTGAGTTTGATCAGCAGAGCGATAGCCAGGTTTGTCCCCGTGCAATGGTGAATAGCCCCCGACGTGAGATGCTCTCAGTCAGTAGTGTGCATCTTTCATCGAAATATATTCTTCTGAAGGGAAGATTTTTTTTTTTTTTGGAACTGACTCCTTCCCCTACGTATGTTTTTTTCATAGGTTCTCCAACCTCTTCAGCAGCGTTTTTTAAATGTGATCAACCAAGAGAACTTCCAGCAGATTTGCCAAGAGGAAGAGGTGAAGCAGGAGATCACGGCCACGTTGGAAGCCCTGTGCGGAATCGCAGAGGCCACCCAGATCGACAATGTGTCAATCCTGTTCAATTTCCTCATGGACTTTCTTACAAACTGCATAGGTTTAATGGAGGTTTACAAGAACACCCCGGAAACGGTCAACCTGATCATAGAAGTATTTGTAGAAGTTGCACATAAACAGATCTGTTACCTTGGAGAGGTGGGTGGCTGCATTTTTGGTATTTCATGTTTTACTGCTCTCAAACAGTACTTGTACAAAGATATATCACATCCGATGAGTCCTTAACGTGTGGAAGGGGTGTGCTTTTGTGGCCGGTGTCTACCAGGCATATGGTTAGCAGAACCATGTTTAAAATGGAGAACCTAAGCAATTGAACAATGGTTTTCCCATATTGTGGACATACCAATCTGCTGTTTGGGGATTCCGGAACACAGAGAGATTGCTGAGCATTGCTTAAATATATATACTTGAAAAAAGGTTTGTTTTTTGAGGTGAAATAAAAAGGCGGTTACTAATTACGTTGAATATTATACAAACATTGTTTTGTGACAAATGGCACAGTGATAATTATTAATATACTGCAGACACTAGTGTTACCCAGAAGCACATGCTCAGTAAAAGAGTGCTGCGCAGTGGGGTGGAAATGTAAAATGAATACTTATCTGATAAATTGGGCAATTTTGTGATCAGCATTTCCTCAATTTATTAGATAAGTATTCATTTTATGTTTGTTTCTTGTTTTTCCTTTTTGTCATTGTGAATTTGCTTTATTTTCTTTGGTGGGGCTGCGGGGGGATATCACAGTACTTTAGAGAAATACACAAAGTAAAGAACTCCCTTGCTTACATTAAACAATTATACTTGTATATTTCCCACTTCTGGTTTAGTGTAAAAGGATGCTTAATGGGTTCCGTTCATGAACCCAGCTCAAGCGGTACATCCATTATAGCCATGAACCAATGTGTACTAATACACTGCTCATGTGCACAGTGGTTATCTCAGGATGGTTCTAAACAAATTGAACTGGTATGGCAGCATACAGGCAGAGATACTTACTGGAGCTCTGTGCATGACATCCATTTGTTTGAGTGCAAGTTAACGGAGGTTACAAAAGATCTGTATTTACGTTTCCTGCTCATATAGGAACATGACTATTTGAATCTTATTTGCTGTCTGTGTAATTGAAACCTTTCCTGTAATTGGAGTTCATTTCTGAATCCTTGTTTGTTGAAGTGATTCTTGGCATGCACTTCTCTCTACCTGTGTCTATTCAGTTCACACCATCATTGTATTACAGTATTGCCGACGCATCGCTCTTTATATTTTGCTTTCCAAGTAGTATCCAGAGGAAACCACATTGTGCTGGGCATGACAAACAGTGTAATGCAGTACTACTGACTGTATGAGCTGTATTGAGAATTACATTTGACTATATATGTTTTTAATATTTGTTCTGAGCAGTTCATTTTTTATTTTTATTTTTTTTCCAAGTCGAAAGCCATGAACCTGTATGAAGCCTGCTTGACTCTTCTCCAAGTATATTCCAAGAATAACCTGGGCAGGAAACGCATTGATGTGACCGCTGAAGAGGATCAGTATCAGGACCTTCTACTCATCATGGAGCTTCTTACCAACCTGCTGTCTAAGGAGTTCATAGACTTCAGTGACACAGGTAGAGCATGAAGGACTGTCTATTGGAAACCTGCAACAAATAGAAACAATACTCTCCACAGATCTGCCTCCTATCCTCCATACGAGCTCCTCAATCCCCTAACATGTACGCATAAAGTGCAGGAAACGGTTGTAAATGTGGAACAATCCGCAGGAATTTGCTTTTCAAGGGACTGCTCCACTGTTAGAATTTGACCCCAGAATAGTGACCTTTTGAAATAACCCCCATTGTTGATGATGTCAGGCTGTTGCACGTACAAAGGCTGTAGCACAGTATGACACCCCTGCTGTAGTTACACACCTGGGCTACTGGATAAAAAGGAGTGTCCTGAATATAAACTTTCCAAATGAAAGATCATAGGGAGCAGCCTTTCCTTTTGAGGTTCACTCATGGAATCTATACATAAGAGTATCTAATATATTCTAATATAGAAGCACAAGTGAAATTTTAGTTGCTCCTAGTGTGAGGATAAACTGGTGTGTACTTTTGATAGTACACGCCAATTTCTCCTCTGACCGACAGCTGCCATACTTCCATAGGAAGCAGACTAGCCGAACGCAAGTCTCTCTCTCTCTGCTAGCTCAGAGAGAGACCCTCGTTTTTGCATGGGATCAGCAGGGGGCACCTTAACTAGGTCCCTCTTGCTGATCTTATGCAAAAAGGATTGTCTCTCTCTGCACTAGCAGTGAGAGACACTCGCGTTCGGCTGTCAGAGCGGGCCGAACCCCCTGCTCTGATTGGCTGAGAGCTTGCTGATGTTCCTTAACCCCTTCCCGACCTTATGACGAGTTAACTCGTCATAAGAGCCGCAGCGTTAGCGACCTTATGACGAGTTAACTCGTCATGCAGTCTAGCCGGCGGTGCGCTCCGTGGGCACCGCCAGCTAGTCTGCAACGGGTCCAGGACTAAGCCTCGCACCCGAGGCAAAGCTCCTGGACCCGATCGGTCAGTTTCCGGCCATGTGATCGCGGTGATTGAGTCATCACCGCGATAACATGCAAATTAGATGGCAAAGTCAGTGTGTTCACACACTGACTTTGCCTCTAATTCACTCTCTGTGCTTCACATTCTTATAGTGAAGCACAGAGAGTGACCTGTAAGTAAAAATAAATTAATTATACACACATAGGTAAAAAAAAAAAAAAAAAAAAAAATTAACCCTTTCATTGCTGATCACAGTTTTTAACTGTGATCAGTTTCCTTCCACTTTATGGCCCTCATTTAGTTTTTTTTTTAACAGATTTTTTTATTTTTACAATTTATAAAGTTTTTTTGAATAAATAAAGGTAATTTTAATATATTTATTTAATAAAATTTAACCCCTGCATGCCTGTTGCATGATTTTTACTGATCTGACATCGCACTCTTCAGAGTTTTTTTCTGTCTTTTTTGTTATGGGGGGTTTGGGAACCAATATTTTTCTTTTTTATTAGTTAGTTAATTAGGGGGGATAAGTGGGTTAGTGTTGCACTAGTTATGTAGCTTATTATTGGGAAAATAATGGGGAAAAACTTTTTTTTCCTCAAAAATTTCCTCTTTTATATGTATTTTTTAATACTAAAATGTAAATCATTTTTATGTATAGGGTATCAAAAGAAAGCTCTAACTGTCCTCTAAAAAACAACATATAACTTGTATGGGTACGTTAAATGAGAGAGAGGAAATTTATGTTTCAAAAACCGCGTATTAAAAATTGAAAAACGCTCTGGTCCTTGGCCCAGGAAAATCCCTGGTCCTTAAAGGGTTAAACAAAGCATTTCTGTTTTATTTATTTATCGCTTTGGAAATTATCATTTTGTGCAGTGAACAAATTGTAAAAAGTTTTTCTTTTGAACTAAGACAAGGTGTTGGAAGATATTAAGTTACTGATGGAACATGTCCGGAATTATCATCCCTGCTTATTAGTTTCCTAATAAATTATAAATAATTGATCTATATTGCTGTATCCCTATATATACCATTGTTTGGATCCTTTCCCTTGTAGTATTTCTATAATGTGGCTTAGCGTTATACCTTTGTTGTATTCTTGTAGACGAAGTATTTAGGCCTCATGAACAGGGACAAGCTACAAACAGGCCAGTGTCTGCGGCGGACGTGGTTTTATACGGAGTAAATATAGTGCTGCCTCTAATGTCACAAGATCTGCTCAAGGTATGTGATTTATTCCTCTGTCGAGGGGACAGAATGGTAGCATGCAGCTTGATAAAGAAAATGTTGACTATAAAGAGCAGATTCTGGAATAAACTGCTAAATGTGGAATAATCACACGATGCTGCTAATGACTCCACTTTGAGCACTTTTTGCTATAATTGTACATATTATATATAATCCCCAATTCAAGCTGTGTCATGCTACTAAACTGGTTCATGGGTTGAAGGATAAAACTTACCAGGAAAGGTTAAAGCATCTTAACATGTATAGCATGGAGGAAAGACGTAACAGGGGGGATATGATAGAAACATTTAAATACATAAAGGGAATCAACACAGTAAAGGAAGAGAGTATATTTAAAAGAAGAAAAACTACCACAACTAGAGGACATAGTCTTAAATTAGAGGGGCAACGATTTAAAAGTAATATCAGGAAGTATTACTTTACTGAGAGGGTAGTGGATGTATGGAATAGCCTGCCAGCAGAAGTGGTAGACGTAAACACAGTCAAGGATTTTAAGCATGCGTGGGATAGACACAAGGCTATCCTAGCTATAAGACAGGGAACGGGGGACTAATAAAAGTACTCAAAAAAAAAAATTGGGCAGACTAGATGGACGGAATGGTTCTTATCTGCCGACACATTCTATGTTTCTATGTGTACGATCTAAAACACACTTATCTGGTGCAATATACCCCCTCTGACATGAACATGGATAGATACTACAAATTTATATTTACAGAAAAAAATCCCATTGGTGGAATTGCAAAAATAGATTGTAAATATTCAGTAAAACTGAACAGAAGCGAGCAACTAAAACAAGTGACCTGTAAAAAATCAGGCATTCTTAGCAGAGTTGGAAAAATAAGCCAGATGTCGAGTTTTGTCCTGGTTTAGTGAATAGCCCTCATAGCTATTATTGTAGATTTCAAGGAATGTGCTATACATCCTTTCATTGTTTTATATTAAAACTTCCTTCTTTCCAGTTTCCTTCGCTATGCAATCAATACTACAAACTCATCACGTTTATATGTGAGATTTTTCCTGAGAAGATTCCCCAGCTTCCTGAAGACTTATTCAAGAGCCTCATGTATTCCCTGGAGCTGGGAATGACCTCGTATCCTTCTAATACTGGAGTTTTAGGAATGCTTGGGAGGGGCACGGCCTACACCCCGTGCTCCTATCAGTCTAGCCAGGAATAATGTGGGGTCGCAGAGTTTAATGGTAACACAAAGTGCTTTTTCAGTGACTGATTTCCGTGCTATTGAGTGTTTGGTTCATGTTTAGGCCTGGAACTACTTATTTCAGGATGTGCCAGTCTGATTTTGGGATTCACCCTTCCCTAAGCTTAGGTCAATGGATCAAGTCTTCAGTCAGCCAATATAATAAAACATGGATGTCTGGGAAAAAGCAGGCAGTTAGTGGAATCTGCTACATCTCAGAGCACCATGCTTTTGCTAACTGTTGTCTTAGTGGAGTTGCATGGCCAATTTGTGTCTTTCTATGAACAGAGGTGTCACAGTTCTACAAACATGAGATTGGAAGTGGCACCTGTCCGTTTAAGTCTCTGCCGCTCAGAACACTGGCTGACATGATTATTGATTAACGTTTTATCATTGTTTGATAGTTGCTCTTTGTACATAACTGCAGTAACTCTCACAATGCACAGCCAGCTAAGTGGCTTGTAACGAAACCTGACTTTACATGATTGCTATTTAAAGAAGGACTAACCACTAAAAATAAAATAAAATTGCCATATAAAAGGCTTCCCCTAATGCCTAACTAAAAGTGGCACTCTAGCTCCATTGGAATCCATCCCCACCATCAACCCAATGCTTAATATTGTAAAACATTTTCAAAAAGTATTAGGATCCTGTGACAATCAATCCACAAATGTTTGCTGCTATACTGCCTGTAACACTGATCACATAGTTTGCAGCACTATAGGTACAGTGAGTTTCCTTAAGTCTCTGAATAAGAATGAGTTCTGAGGTTTCCCAACTCTGCCTTGAAGCGCTAACGCCACTGGCCGAACAGTGCGCCAAAGCACAAGACACGGATTCTCCTCTCTTAGCAGCAACGCGGCACTTTCTCAAGGTAAGAGTGGCCTCCTGCCCTTTCTTGGTGCAGTGATTTTCTTTCTGAAGCTGCCAGTAGCTCCTATTTTACCTTGTTTCTTCCTATTCCAGCTGGTATTTGATATGCTCATTTTGCAAAAACACAATACGGAGATGACAACGGCAGCGGGTGAAGCATTTTACACCTTGGTGTGTCTAAATCAGGTATGTGAATGACTTTAATTGTACAGCGTGAGCTCACATGTACCATATGCAAGCCGCAAACGTGCGTCAGTAGCTTGTGGTATTCATTGCATATATTTATAGACTATGTTTTTGATTTTCACTGTAATGGTAATTATCAGTGAGGTTAACCACTTAGCCGTTTATTCAAGGACTTTTTTTTTGAAAAATTCACACTTTACAGCTGGCATTGAATAAAATGGAGACGCAGACTAGTCTTTTTTTTTTTTTTAATTTTTTTTTTTACAGATTATAGCCCTGCAATATACTTTTTGTTATATGTTTTTAAAGGACAACTGTGGCAAACAAATTAACTTATGGTTAATTGAAAGATTGTATCAAGTGTAGATGATATAAAAAATAATTCTCGATTGAAAGAATACAATTAAAGTATTACTTCAAATAGTTCACTCAGGGGGCGGACATGTTGTTTAGAATCTGATCTCCACTCACCTTTGTTCAGATGAAGAAAGATCTGACCAACGATTCTAAACAAAATGTCTGCCTCCTAGTAGAGCTACTTGGAGCAAAGAGGCCTCAATAAGGTACTTTAATTGGATTCTTTCATTAAAGCATTTCTTTATAAAAAGCCTACACTTGATGCAATCTCTCAATTAAACGGAACTTCAATTTTTTGCTACAGTTGTCCTTTAAGCATCCCTGAATAAAACAAAAGGCTCACCCTGCTTACTTGTACCAACTAGAAAGGTCATCTTTGTTCCTTAGTGTTGGAAGCACTCCATAAGTTATTCACTCATCTGACCTACGCGGTTCGCATTAGAGACGGCAAAAAAAAAACATTTACTTCCACTGAAGGACAACGGTCTTCAAAAATGAAGTTATGTTTAGTTAAAAATGGCATTGAGTATAGGCTTCTGAAACAGAAATGCTTTAATGCAAGACTACAAAGGGGACAGACATGTCAAGTGAAGGAAGATCTGACCTGAGATTATTCAAGGTGTCGCAATACAGAGTACAGAAGCCTGAATAAGGTGTTTTGTCCTTAATATTTTATTAAAGTATTGCAACTGATGCAATCTAATTATACCGGACTCTTTGTGTCACAACAGTTGTCCTTTGAAGTAAGTGGACATGTGATTGAGAAATAGGTGGCAGACATTGCCCTTTCTTAAAGTGGCAGGCTTACTTTATGAAGAAACCATGCGATTTTCCAGTTGAGTTCAGTTTATCAGGAATAATTTACATGCCTATGTGCTGATGGAAAATGATCCAGCAGGGCGAGTGCCAGTGTGCTAAATCAGACCACTAAACCCAGCTATAAATATTCTCCTATTTTTGCTCGGCAGCATTTAACCCAATAACCCGTTGACCTTTTATCACATCCAATTATGCGAAGGTCGTAAATGTCATGGCCGTGTGAAGTGGGCATAATTTGGCCTTGATCTTTTACAGTGTAACTATGAAGACCACGCAGGCACTGTATGTCTTACTTGTGATCATGACCTGCTTACTATATCTGCATGTGTCACAATGTGAGCCATGCAGTAATACAGTGTTACTAGGGGTATAGAGTTAGCACAAATCACACACAGTACACAACGGCAAAGGCTATTCACTAAACAGAGAGTAAAGGTACAAAACGTGCACCAAAATAAAAGAACCGGATCATTTGGTGTTTGAAACGCTTGTCTGTTTCTGACACTCTGTATTTAGTGATTAAGTACCCTTTCTGTAGAGCGGTTTGTCTTGAGACATAATAAACAAAAGCTTTTTCCTACTCCGTGCTTTAAAAATGTCTGTAAAGCATAAAAATCTATGTTATAATGGCAAAGTTTATGGGATGTTAAAAAAAATAATCCAATTTTAAACTTTCTGGCCCCATATTCTTTACTTTGATGTAACCCTGTGGCTCATATTCATAGATTTTCTCTGTATTTGAGCCCAGGAAATATGTCTATTTGACAGAAGATCATATAATAATACAGCTAAAACCTTTTCTAGCTTCCAAATTGTGTTCTAATCCCAGAATCCCATTGTGTTCTCAGAGAGATCGTGTTTCTTTGCATCCCATCTATTGCCCTTCAGTGAGGCCAAATATGGTTAATAGATGGGAAGTGGAGACTTAAATGTAGTCCATTGAGCAAGAACTATGGGCGGGGGGGAGGGATGGATCCTTTGTTTTAAAATTATCCTAACTAGACTTGATTAAAAAACCCAGTGATACTTTTTTTTTTTTTTCCAGGCGGAATATGCAGAACTGGTAGAATCATTACTGTCAAGCCAGCAGGACCCTCTTATTTACCAACGTTTAGCAGATGCCTTCAACAAGCTGACAGCCAGCAGTACGCCTCCAACTCTTGACCGCAAACAGAAGATGTCCTTTCTCAAGAGCCTGGAAGAGTTCATGGCCAATGTTGGAGGCCTTCTTTGTGTTAAATAATAATAATAATTTAAAAAAAAAAAAAAAAGGCCAATCTTGAGACCCTTTCTGCAAAATGCACTGAAAAAGCTGAGCGCTGTCTAAACCCCCTCACTTGCTCCCAGGCCTTGTAGATGCATCTCTGGGTGATTTTAAAAGAATCTATTTAAGCTATTAAGGGGGGCGTTTCAAGATGAATTCAGCTATATGACTAAATGCGCAGCACGATTTTTGTGCTTAAATGGATGAATGGGTAACTGTATTTCTTTAACAAATTTCCACATACCTGCTAGCAGATATTTGGCACTGTTTTTTTTTGCAGTGCTTTCCTTTTACCCCCTGACCAGAAGCATACGTTGCCTGATGAAGGTTTTTTTTTGGTAGTTTTATTCCCCCCCCCCCCCCCCCCCCACCCCCCCCCCCCCCGGTTCAGAAACTGGCAACCATGCTGGACTGAATGTGCTAAAATTCCAACATATGTAGAGGGTTTGGCACATGTGATTGTCTGTGTCTATGTTCAGGGTTGGAAAAAAAGTGTGTACACGTAAAGAGCTAAGTTCAGACCAATTCAAGAGCTATCCTAGTTATTTTTAGTTCCATGTAAAATAAGGAATAAAGTTAGGATCCAGCAGTAGGGATTTGTCAAGCTCTATATACACATAAACATTTTTTTTTTTAGATTTTTTTTTTACCACACGTTTTCTGCTTCTGACTTAATGGTTATACCAAAATGGCATTTTAAGAAGAAAAGAAAATCTGTGGGATTATTTTGTGTACATGAATGAAGTGTTGCATGTTTCTTTTTTTTTTTTCTTTTTTTATGTATTTTGTTTTCTACTTTTGGTCCTGTGTGAAGTCCAGAAAGAAGGAGAAAAACAAATATGAAAAAAATATATATTCTATATTCGTTTCTTAGAACGGATCTTAGGAAATGTCACCATTTCATTGCCTTAAAAAGAAATACTTCTATGTGTATATATATAATATGTATATGATTTTGGTAATACTCCCAAAGTTTTACTGTTCTGTAAGAAGGGTTTTGGATTCCCGCCGAAAAGGAACTACAGCTCAAGCCTCTCTTCTGGGATCGTATGGAAGCAAGGAACTTGCGAGAAAACTTTTTGGATTTCATTTTGCACAAACCCCAGACAACACTTCAAAATTATTTTTAATTCTCTGTTGGACTGTTAGTTTCAGCAATACAATGTACCCTTTCTGAGCGCCGGGAGAGGAGGTGGAGGCTGCCAATTTATATACACTATTTTTGCGTTGAGGCATTAGGTGATGAACACGATTCTACTTGTTCTGTTAAATGTTTCCAGTGTGCATCTTTTTTTTTTTTTTTTTCTTTCATTTTTTTAAGATTTGTATAAAATGTACAGTATAAACATCTGAAATGCCGCTGTGTTTGTATAGAGAACATTTCTACTTGAAAAGGTCGATCCAAAAAAACAAAACAAAACATAAAACGTATTCACGTTGCAGGGAATAAAAGGCTTTCCACTACCCAGACCACTCCAGTATGGTAACCGGTTCATGTTATGGTGAATGGGCAGCAACATTAGTACTTTGATCTTATTGGTTAGTGATTTGGGAAATGTGGTTATAGGGTCAACATTAGCAGCGTAAGGCAGTGCTTTTTTAAAGGTGTGCATCAGCATGATGAGGGATTAAGATTGGGGAGGAAGGGGGGGGTAGGATCCTCATCAACTCACTTGCTTCAATGTGTCCAGCTGCTGCTCATTGGATATCGATGTCTTTAAAAGGAACCTACACATTGATTATATTGTGAATGTAGAGAATTCTAAATAATGATCTATATGTTGTGTCTGGCAGAGATGCAGAAAAATGTGTTTTAAATGAGTCTGTGACGTTTCCTGTTGATGACATCATCTGTGACGTGATTTGTAAAGAACTACTTATCGATGGGACGTGTGTAAGCTGCCGTTCCGAGCAACTCTGCCAACGCCATGGGGGCTATGCACTAAAAAGTCCCAACATTTAATCTCATCAATTTAGCTAAACATTGTGCGAGAAAAATCATGGCTAGTTTGCTTAATGGAGTAAACTCACCAGGTTTGTCCCCGCACAATCTATTGGGAATCTGCAACTCGCCATTTAGTGAGTCGACCTCCCTGTACTGATCACTTTTAATATTTTTTTATTTTCTACATTCACAGTTTAAACAATGTGAAGGTGAGAGTGCCTTGAAGATGCACGTGATTATGCCGATCTGATCACTGTCCTACTATGAAGACATTACAGTTAGAATTTTTTTTTAAATAAACGAAAGGAAAAAGCTAACCTTATATCTCCTAACCCTAGATCTAGGGTTACAGGTAGAGTAGGGTTAGATTAAGGTTGGGGTCAAAAGGTCACTGTAGGAGAAAATGGTTAGGAAACAAAAAAAAACACTAGTTTCGGTTATTTCCCTATTACTTGAAAAAAGAAAAACATGGAAACATTACTATTTCTAAACTCAGGACAAATATTAGAAACTATAGATGGGTTCTTTTTTACAGTTTGTGATTGTGTGGGGGCAAATAAATCAGGTCAAAGTTAGGTTGTTTTTTTTTTTTGGCATATGTTTTATATATTTTTAAAAGTAAATTATATCATATGATGAAAATAATAGTATGAAAAGAAAGACCCATCTGTCCTTTAAAAAATGATATATAATTTGTGTGGGTGGACTGAACACGAAAATCACAATTACGCAAACGTATGACAAACATTCTGGTCTTCAAGGCACATCACATGCAGCATAGAACTCTGTCACTAAGGGGCTAACGGACAACTGTACCAACAAATTAACTTGTGTTTAGCTGAAAGATCGCATCAAGTGTAGGCATTTTATATAGAAATATTTTCATGAAAGAATACAAATAATGTACTTTATTGGGCACTCGTTGCTTCATATACCTCTTACGGGGTGACATATTGTTTAGAATTTTGGGGCAGATCTTCATTTGCCTGCATGAAGGTTGATGCAGATCTGACCCAAGATTCCATACAACATGTCTGCCCCCTGTTAAAGCTATAGGAAGCAACGAGTGCTCAATAAGGTGCTGTATGTGTACTCTTTCATTAAAGCATTTCTTTACACACCATCTACACTTGATGTAAATGATCAATTAAACATGAGTTATTGTTTGCCTACTGTTGTCCTTTAATGTAATAACATAAGAGAAGGAAGAGTACAATACAGTGTCATCAGTCAGTTAAAGGTATACAATCACAATCTAAATGCTCTCCTTATGATCAGCAGGGTGGGCGTGGTAAAGTCTTTATATTATTAAATGATCTTTCATGAAATTGGATAGCACATGGCACTTCTGCCTTTGTACTTTCTACTCTGAGACCACACAGCTCTAACTGCTCCTGGATATCTTGTATATTGAGGAATACATGATTATGTTCTGTTTCCATATGTTATCCATATGGGAAAGTTATTTACCACCCCATGAACTACATTAAGGGGACACACCAGGACAGGGGTCAATTAATGCAAATTAAACCTTACATTTCAACTACATGCATTTGTAGATTTCAGGGCAGAATCCTCCCTCGTAGCTTCTGATTGGCTCAGAAGAAAACAGGAAGACCTCAACAAGCAAGTGGCTCTAATAGAGAAGAATGGAGATTTGCTATGGCTATGCACTCAATTCAATTGTTGTACTTTGTATGATACCCCACTTATATTACTGTTATAATTAGGGATCCATGAAAACAGACATCAAATGAATAGGAAATACAGTCAAGACATTGGCTTTCTTTAGAATCAAAATCATATTTCTTATTTCTTGGCAGATATATTGGTTCTTTAATCAGCACCACTATTTTCACCTCTATACTATCTATCTATAGTATATACACATACACACAAACCATTAAATATCACACCAAAAAAAATGTCTACGCTAGATTTCTGATCCATTTGATATTTTGCACTTGTTCCTGATCACAGATTGATCATTAGGCAGAGACCAGATGAGTGCCTTTACATACCCCATGGACCCATGCTGAAATAGAACGAGACCTGGCAAACGTTAACCCATAAGTTCAGGCAAGACGTTTTAGGAAGACTTAGCCAGTCAGTCAGTTTGAGTGTCGGCTCCATTTTCCATGTCTGACTGAGGCAGTAAACAGCTGAAAACAGTTATGCTAAAGAACCAATACAATTGGCCTACTTCATCTAAATCATTATTTGTAACCTTGACTGTATTTCCTATTCATTTTGCACTTTGTGATGTATATATTCATGGAAAACAAGGACAGTTCTAAGTAGGGTTGCCACCTTTTCTTCAAAAAAATACCGGCCTTGGTACTGTCTACATAGACTTAACATTGGCCTGATGCCAATTTTTTTACCGGCCAGCTGGCAACCCTAGTTCTAAGTGACCCCACAGCAGTGTAAATATTCAGGTACACAAGTTCTTCCTCAATTATAATTCATGGGTAAACACTGATCTTTCACTTCAAAAAGCATACAGCTGTACGCTCAGAACTGATGAGGACATCCCATAGAGTGGAAACATTTTACATATATATATATATACCAGAATGCAAAGAAAAATCTGGACTACAAATTTCAGGTTTATTTGTACGCTATATGCTAGTACATTTTACTTTTAAATGTCCCTTTTTAAAATAGGGATTTACACAAGCATTGTTTAACATCTACTATTCCCATATGCATTTCAGTATGGAGATGGATAGTATATATAGGAAGGACACTGCATGTATTGTTAGAATATATAAAGTGTGTATTTTTACGTTTCATCAATGAGCAATTACATTACAGCAGGTCATCCCAGCAGAATAATGACATAAATATGTATATAATACATAATTGAAAACATTTACAACCAACATAGTGGACAACATGTCCATTACAACAAACATTACTGTGTGATTTACTTGGGTTTTACAGAATGTATATCTCAGAAACTCGCAAAATTTATAGTGAAATGTATTCTCTAAACAATGGGCATTCAAGTGCAGCCAGAGTACCTGGAGAAATGGAGAAAAACCTGGATTTAAATATGTTTTAGTCATTCTCTACCTAAACCCCTACCCCTAGATGTCAGGAACCAGAGTGGGTAATCAGGCGAGCTGGGGTCAGGAACCAGAGCGGGTAATCAGGGAGCTGGGGTCAGGAACCAGAGCAGGTAATCAGGTGAGCTGGGGTCAGGAACCAGAGTGGGTAATCAGGGAGCTGCGGTCAGGAACCAGAGCGGGTAATCAGGGTGCTGGGGTCAGGAACCAGAGCGGGAAATCAGGTGAGCTGGGGTCAGGAACCAGAGTGGGTAATCAGGGAGCTGGGGTCAGGAACCAGAGCGGGTAATCAGGGAGCTGGGGTCAGGAACCAGAGCAGGTAATCAGGTGAGCTGGGGTCAGGAACCAGAGCAGGTAATCAGGTGAGCTGGGGTCAGGAACCAGAGTGGGTAATCAGGGAGCTGGGGTCAGGAACCAGAGCGGGTAATCAGGGAGCTGGGGTCAGGAACCAGAGCGGGTAATCAGGGAGCTGGGGTCAGGAACCAGAGTGGGTAATCAGGGGAGCTGGGGTCAGGAACCAGAGCAGGTAATCAGGGAGCTGGGGTCAGGAACCAGAGCGGGTAGTCAGGGGAGCTGGGGTCAGGAACCAGAGCAGGTAATCAGGGAGCTGGGGTCAGGAACCAGAGCGGGTAATCAGGGAGCTGGGGTCAGGAACCAGAGCGGGAAATCAGGTGAGCTGGGGTCAGGAACCAGAGTGGGTAATCAGGGAGCTGGGGTCAGGAACCAGAGCGGGTAATCAGGGAGCTGGGGTCAGGAACCAGAGCAGGTAATCAGGTGAGCTGGGGTCAGGAACCAGAGCAGGTAATCAGGTGAGCTGGGGTCAGGAACCAGAGTGGGTAATCAGGGAGCTTGGGTCAGGAACCAGAGCAGGTAATCAGGGAGCTGGGGTCAGGAACCAGAGCGGGTAATCAGGTGAGCTGGGGTCAGGAACCAGAGCGGGTAATCAGGTGAGCTGGGGTCAGGAACCAGAGTGGGTAATCAGGGAGCTGGGGTCAGGAACCAGAGCGGGTAATCAGGGGAGCTGGGGTCAGGAACCAGAGCAGGTAATCAGGGAGCTGGGGTCAGGAACCAGAGCAGGTAATCAGGGGAGCTGGGGTCAGGAACCAGAGCAGGTAATCAGGGAGCTGGGGTCAGGAACCAGAGCAGGTAATCAGGGGAGCTGGGGTCAGGAACCAGAGCGGGTAATCAGGCGAGCTGGGGTCAGGAACCAGAGTGGGTAATCAGGGAGCTGGGGTCAGGAACCAGAGCAGGTAATCAGGGTGTGGCGAAAGTTTTGTTATGTCCACTTGTTGTATATACAAATTTAGCTCCATTTGTGAGTTTGTTCATTACTAATGGCCTGCTGGTTTTGAGATGGCTCCAGGGTGTCTCAGGATGTATCCCAGAGACAATAGGACAATGGGCTATAGCCTGAGACATCCTGGCAAGTTATGGATTAGGGGTAATTGGTTTAAGAGTTCAATAGAGGGGATCTTAATTAGGGTTATCAGTCAGGGCTATTTCAATGTAATTATAATTCTAATGTTTGTTGTCATTGGGAGTTGATACTGTATTTGGTGTGCTGGGGGAAGCTGGGGGGGGGGATTATACTGTAATCCATTTATCTCTCCAGATGTGGGGAGGAGTTCTGGCAGAGCATAAAAATAATGATTTGAAAGCTGAATAAAGACACACTTATTTTACCCCTTCATGAAGTCTCGGCTCATGTTTGGGGAACTGGGATTTTATATTCACTTTGCATCATATTTCGGCTGTTTATTCGGGAGTAAGCTGCACAGGGCTCATTTATTATATATGGGTTCCTTTACACTGGTGGCAAGCGGCGGGATTTCTCCCGAATGGATGTATTTCATTTAACCGAAAAGGAAGTGAATGGCGCATAGATACGAACGGCTGAAACGAACAACACTTAAAGAACTGCTGGAAGCTCGAGGCATAGTGGCAAGCAACAAGACGAAAGCCACGATAATAGCCGAATTACTGGAGAGCGACCGAACCAGCGAGGTACAAATGGCGAACGCAGAAGAAACAGAGTTTCAGAAAGATGTGAGATGGAGACTCAGCTTGGTAGGACCGAATCCTGCACCAGAGATTGTGGTACAAATCATGGCACAAGCTTCGGAAGCAGAGAGTCGCCGGGAAGCACGGGAGACCAGAGAAAGATCACCACAAATGGATATACTGTCACTACCAGGATCATCTGTGGGGCGGCCACGTAAGATAAATTATGCTGCTTTTAAAAATTTTATAGAAAGCGAAATGGATATTGATAATTATCTGCAGGACTTTGAAAGACAGTGTGTATTAGAAGATGTGGATAAAACTAATTGGCCTGCAATATTGAGCAGCAAGCTATCAGGCAGAGCAGCAGAAGCCTTTAGAGCGGTACCTGATGTGGACATGCAAAATTATGAAAAAGTGAAGGAGATTTTGTTAGCCCGTTATGCAGTTACACCGGAGGCACACAGGAGAAAATTCCGGTCGCTCCGCAAGCAGGGCAAAGACTCTTACACAGATTGGGCATTCCGCATGCACCGCGCTGCCAGTAACTGGATGCAGGGATGCCAGGCGACTACACTGGAGGATGCATTACAATTGTTATTATTGGAGCAGTTTTTTGACCACACTCCTACAGATACCAGGGATTGGGTCAGAGACAGAAAGGCGCTGTCAGTAGAGGAGGCAGCACGTCTAGCAGACGAATTTTATGAGAGCAGACGGATAGATCACAACTGTGGAGCTTCAGGATTTCGACCGCTGTATCACGTTCAAGCTCCAGCACCGCAACCGAAACCAGTACCACCGGTGAGTCAACCTACTTCCACTGGGGTTCATAAAACTGCACCGATGTGTTTTGGGTGTAAGCAGGTGGGACACATAAAACCTAATTGTCCACACCGTAATACTTATCGATGGGGGCGAGCACCAGCCCCACCAACGAGAGCAGCTGCTCATTGTGTACAAGAGGATTACAACTATTCTACGCAAGGGGGTGACCACACTAATTCAGAGAATTGGTCCATGCTACACGAGGTCAACCCAGTTCAAGCAGCAGATGACAATCGGGCGCACCATCGACAGACCGTGCGACTTAATGGGCAGGAAGCCAGAGGACTGAGAGACACTGGAGCTACGATAACTCTGGTACAACCACACCGTGTCAAACCATCCCAACATACTGGACGCTCCGTGGCTGTAAGGGTGGGCGGGGGGGGGGGCTATTCACAAGTTACCCACTGCCATGGTACACGTTGACTGGGGCACCGGGGCTAAGGCTGTGGAGGTGGGCATCATGCCAGAGTTACCGGTGGAGGTTTTGCTGGGAAACGATTTGGGGTGCTTGACTTCTCAATTTATACAGCCGACTACAGCAGGAGCGCTCCGAGTCACAACCAGACAACAGGCACGAGCTATGGACACCTCACACTCCACGGATGACCCGGTAGGCACTAATAATGCTTCTGTAGATTCTAGTCCTAACATGTATTGGGGCACTCCCACCGACTTTGGGCAGGCTCAGAGGGAGGATAGGACTTTAAGTGGGTACAGGAGGGAGGCAGATAAACCCCAGGGAGAAGTAGGACAGGAAAGGTTCCAGTGGGAAAAAGGTTTGCTATATCGGATAACAGAGGGGGCGGGAGGAGGAACCCGACAGGTGATGAAAAAACAGTTAGTGGTACCCCGCAAATATAGGCCAGAGTTATTACGGATTAGCCACGATATACCCTTAGCAGGACATCTAGGGATTAAGAAAACCCGAGATAGGTTGACTCAGACATTTTTTTGGCCAGGTGTTACCCAAGATTTACAAAATTATTGTAGAACCTGTGATGTATGCCAAAAAGTAGGAAAGAGGGGTGACCACCCCCGAGCGAAATTAAGACCTCTTCCCATAATAGAGGAACCTTTTTTCAGAGTTGCAGTGGATTTGGTAGGACCCCTTAGTAAGCCTAGTCCATCGGGTAAGAAATATATTCTTACGGTGGTGGACTATGCTACACGCTACCCGGAAGCTATAGCCTTACCTAATATCACTGCTGAAACCGTAGCTGAAGCTCTCATCAAAGTATTTACTCGAGTTGGGTTCCCTAGGGAAATAGTATCCGACCAAGGGACCCAATTCACACCGGTAGTTACTCAGCAGCTCTGGCAGAGCTGCGGAGTAAAACCCATACTGAGTTCTCCCTATCATCCCCAGACGAACGGGCTCTGCGAACGTTTTAATGGCACTCTAAAACAGATGCTAATCACGTTCACAGAGACCTGGCGGAACTGGGAAAAGTTCCTTCCCCACCTGCTGTTCGCATACCGGGAGGTACCCCAGGCATCCACCGGATTCTCTCCTTTCGAACTGTTATATGGAAGGAGAGTCCGAGGACCCCTGGACCTGGTCCGCGAGCACTGGGAAGGGGATATGGGAGAATCAGGCACGCCGATAGTACCATTTGTTTTTTTGAGTTGAGAGACCGACTGCAGGCGCTTAATCAATCGGTAAGGGAAAACCTGCAGGCGGCTCAACAACGTCAGAAACACTGGTACGATAGGGGAGCTAGAGATCGTATTCTAGAGATAGATCAAAAAGTGTTAGTCCTCAAACCGACCAAAACAGATAAGTTACAGGCCTCTTGGCAAGGGCCCTACAAAGTATTAGCCAGGGTCAGCGACACTACGTACATAGTAACAGATTGTAACAATGAAAGGATCCGCAGGTCCTTTCATGTTAATATGTTGAAACCCTACTTTGAGAGGCCAGAGGAAGTCTCTGCAGTATGCGCTCCGGCGCTTGAAGATAGTGAGGGTATTCCCTTGCCCAACTTGCTCCACAAAGAACCCACCGGGGTGGAGCAGGTTGGACTAGGACCGGAGTTGAAACCAGAGGAAAGGGCACAGGCTACTCAGCTGTTACGGGAATTTCGGGATGTGTTTTCTGCTCTCCCGGGCTACACGACGCTGGCAGTCCACCGGGTCAGGTACCTTTGAGACAGCAACCATACAGAATTCCTGAGGCAGTTAGAGATAGCATGTTAAAAGAGATTCAGGAGATGCTGGATCTAAGGGTTATAGAACCCTCGCAGAGCCCTTGGGCCTCCCCAGTGGTATTAGTACCAAAGAAAGATGGTACCACGCGGTTTTGTGTGGATTACCGCAGGCTTAATGACCGTACGGTCACGGATGCCTACCCCATGCCCAGGGTAGATGAGTTATTAGACCGTATGGCCGGGGGTAATTACTTGACCACTATTGACCTGTGCAAGGGGTATTGGCAAATCCCCTTGGAGCCTGATGCTATTCCTAAGTCTGCATTCGTCACCCCATTTGGCTTGTACCAATTTAAGGTCATGCCATTTGGGATGAAGAATGCCCCAGCTACTTTTCAAAGGATGGCAGACCGGCTCTTAGAGGGATTTCAGGGCTTCGCCTGTGCTTATCTAGATGACATAGCCATTTACAGCAGCACTTGGGAGGCCCACCTGGAGCACATTTCTGTAGTACTCAAGCGAATTCAAAAGGCAGGATTAACCTTGAAACCAGAAAAATGTCATGTAGGCATGGCCGAGGTCCAATACCTAGGCCATAGGGTAGGGTCAGGCAAGCAGAGGCCTGAGCCAGCTAAAATTGAGGCTATCACGCAGTGGCCCCAACCACGCACCAAGACACAGGTTATGGCCTTTCTGGGAACAGCTGGCTATTATAGGAAATTTGTGTCAGATTATAGCGCCACAGCCAAACCCCTTACCGATCTTACCAAAAAGTCGTTACCTAGGCAAGTAGTATGGTCTCCGGAGTGTGAGGAGGCCTTCCAGAAACTCAAGCTTGCGTTAAGTAAAACCCCTGTATTGGCGGCACCTGACCACACTAAAAGATTCCTCGTTCACACAGATGCCTCAATGTTCGGACTGGGAGCCGTGTTAAGTCAAGTGGGGGACGATGGCCTGGAGCATCCGGTAGCATATCTGAGCCGAAAACTTATACCCAGAGAGGTCAGTTATGCCACCGTTGAGAAAGAGTGTTTGGCATTAGTCTGGGCCTTGAAGAAATTACAGCCTTATTTATATGGACAATCTTTCACGGTTATGACGGATCATAACCCCCTCATCTGGCTCAACAGAGTAGCCGGAGATAACCCCAGACTGCTAAGATGGAGCTTGGCACTGCAACCCTATAATTTTACAATGCAGTACCGGCCAGGGAAGCAGAATGCCAACGCAGATGGGTTATCCCGGCAAACAGAACTGGAAAAACAAAGTTTAACAGCGGACATCCCCAAGCCAACCCGTTAGGGTCTAGGCGGGTATGCCGTCCCATGGAACTAAGGGGGAGCTATGTGGCGAAAGTTTTGTTATGTCCACTTGTTGTATATACAAATTTAGCTCCATTTGTGAGTTTGTTCATTACTAATGGCCTGCTGGTTTTGAGATGGCTCCAGGGTGTCTCAGGATGTATCCCAGAGACAATAGGACAATGGGCTATAGCCTGAGACATCCTGGCAAGTTATGGATTAGGGGTAATTGGTTTAAGAGTTCAATAGAGGGGATCTTAATTAGGGTTATCAGTCAGGGCTATTTCAATGTAATTATAATTCTAATGTTTGTTGTCATTGGGAGTTGATACTGTATTTGGTGTGCTGGGGGAAGCTGGGGGGGGGGGATTATACTGTAATCCATTTATCTCTCCAGATGTGGGGAGGAGTTCTGGCAGAGCATAAAAATAATGATTTGAAAGCTGAATAAAGACACACTGATTTTACCCCTTCATGAAGTCTCGGCTCATGTTTGGGGAACTGGGATTTTATATTCACTTTGCATCATATTTCGGCTGTTTATTCGGGAGTAAGCTGCACAGGGCTCATTTATTATATATGGGTTCCTTTACACAGGGGATCTGGGGTCAGGAACCAGAGTGGTTAATCAGGGGATCTGGGGTCACGAACCAGAGCGGGTAATCAGGGGAGCTGGGGTCAGGAACCAGAGCGAGTAATCGGATGAGCTGGGGTCAGGAACCAGAGCGGGTAATCAGGTGAGCTGGGGTCAGGAACCAGAGCGGGTAATCAGGCGAGCTGGGGTCAGGAACCAGAGTGGGTAATCAGGGGAGCTGGGGTCAGGAACCAATCCGAGGGGGGGTGGAAATCAAGAGAACAGTTCAGAACCAGGGATATACACTCCCCCAAAATACTTTGAAGCCTGTAAAGTGGAAAACTCTCCTCCATGGTCCAATTAAAGAAAGAAAGAAAAAAAAAGAAAGAAAAATTTCTACGACAAGCAATATATATAGCTTTAATATGTATAGCGAAAAGAAAAGTATTTATGTGTATTTGATCATGTTTAGAATGATTTGTGTGTTCTCTAAGTATCATGAGTTGTCAGCTGCTGTTTTAGGATGTGCTGCAGCATCTGCTGGATGTTTAATGTTTGTTACCATAGTAATGACTGCTTCCTGAGTATTTTGGGAGAGTGTTTATGTCCCATTAAGCTAATGCAACAACCTCCAACTGCTGTGGACTACAGTTCCATTAAGTTAACTGGCTGAGTATCATGGGAGTTGTTTACCAAGCCCTGGAGTTAGCTACCATAGCAGCACACTGCACCTTCAGTGGTGGTCAGGCTATCAATGTGCTCACTCTCGCAAATCAGCTCCAGCCCACTCATTCCAGAATACACACCGGAAGTGTTGTTTCGTGGCATAGCATGCCGGGAGTTGTAGTTTGCAGGCGGATCTCCCTTCCTGACACACACCGTGCTGTAATTCAGGTGAGGGTTGGATATCAGTCTTACTGCAGTATTTAGCCGGTAATGGGCCTAGACAGGTTTAGACCACCATTAGTTACTTATTGTACTCATACTATGATGACATATTGTCTGTAAACAGCGGTAGTTGGAGCAGGTCACGTTGTGTGCAGGAGGCGGCCATGTTTGTCCACTGAGATCATTCTGTACCTGTGATAGTAAAACTACTCTGTGGGCTATAGTGACTCTCAGAGTAATGCAAGGGATCTGAATAAGATGATGTGGGAAAATATGTCAGTGGATCAGACCTAATATGAAGCTGAGGGAACAGTTTGCAGAACTCAAGGCTTTCAGTTAAATATGTTATTTCTCTGTTTGCTTCAACTCTACATAAATAACAAACTGCAGCAAAGTATGAAGGAAGCTACTGTCAGTACAGCACATTTCTAACGTGGTCCATGGACCATTATTGTTAATATAAGTTTATTGCTTTAAGGTTGGCACCTCAGCCATTTCTAATGTCCACATGTAACTTTGGCATGCTGCCTTGCAGTGTGTAGAAGTCATGTGATGTGACCAGCTGAAAATCAATATACTAATCAATGTGGCATAAAGGGCTAGGCGCCTACTAGGGTTGCCACTTGCCCGATATTTTACCAGCAGGCCGGTAAAAAAAATTGGCATCAGGCCAATGTTAAGTCTATGGAGACAGTACCAAGGCTGGTATTTTTCTGAAGAAAAGGGTGCAACCCTAGCGCCTACATTGGCCATGGTGGATATACTCTGGGGTCTTAGAGGACAATTTAATGATGTTGTGTGGACCTTCACAGACCTTGCAACGGACACTTTACCTATCCCTGTGGGATTCACTACATGGGTGAATTGATTTATTTACAAATGGTCACAAATTACATATAGATACTGAATAGCAACATGCAAAAGTTATATATGGCCGGAGGGGGGGGGGGAAAAAGGCCCAGGTTATGTAAAAGATATTCTGTGTGTATTGCATAAAATGAATATGTCAGATTGGCAGCATTGGTAATACACGTGGGGTGTTCATTAGAGTTCAAGGATAGGAACCATTTAAGGATGGATGTTCTAGGCATAGGGTGACTGCATCTCTGTTTTATTCAGGGACACATAAAGATGCGTACATTAGTGCAGCCTGCAGACGTCTCCATTTACAGCCCTGGAGTATGCATGTTTCATAAACATCCCAGAATAAAACAGCGATTTGGTCAACTTGCTGGTGGGCCTTCACAGACCTTGTTACGGACTCTAGTGTCCTTGTTGGGACCCTTTGCCAGTCCCAGGGCTCAAATATTAAGCTAAAAGGTTGACGCAGGTTTGAGAGAGGGGGTATAAAGGTAGCTACAGCTTGGTGATATCTGCTTTACTGGGGAAATCAGTTTCCTGGAAGAACTCTAGGTTATCCCTGTACATGACTTCCGGCACTCAATAAGGAGTAGAGATCTGTGTTCATTGGCACATCTCTCCATTGCTGAACTCCCTTGTGACCAACGGAGGAGAGCACAAGGATATGACATCATTTAGTTCCTCCACTGTCCTGTTTCATCAAGGTTGTGTCAATACCTTAGCCGCAGCGTATGCCAGCCGACAAAAATTATTTAAAAAAAAATACTGATGGCAAACATTTTTTCTAACTGTCATTTATTAAAGGAACACTAAATGTTATTGTTCCCTTGTGCTTCTATATTAGCTTGTTTTGGTTGTTCCTACTGTGAGGATAAACTGGCGTGTACTTTTGATAGTACACGCCAGTTTATCCTCTGACTGACAGCTACCATAGGATGCAGGCAGCCGTCTGGTCGGCTCTCTGATGCCCCTCATTTTTGCATGGGATCAGCAGGGGGGACCTTAACTTGGTGAGGCGCAGCGAGAGACCCTCACATTCAGCAGAGTGAGCCCCTGCTCTGATTGGATATGCGCACGCTGACATTTGTCAGCACACGACAACCAGGAACTGCTGTGTCTCGCATGTGAGACACAGCAGATAGTGAACCCGCGTGGATCTATTAAGATACACAACAAATATCATGACTTCTCCGTGTCTAATAACCTAGCTCTGTGGTTAAACATGGAAATAAATAACTTTTTACCGCCAATCAGAATTCCTTTACCTATGTGTTTGTTTTTTCTTTACTGACAAAAGTACTAGTCCAGTTACAATGATTTGCTGCACTGATTGGATTTTATATCCCTATCCTTAGCAGTCAGTGTGAAGTATGGAAGTCACTGATGATGATGACGACTCTTCTCCCCAGCTCTCCTCCCATGCGCTGGCTGCACTGCAGGAGTTTTATGCTGAGCAGGAACAGAAAAATACCCTGAAATCAGGGACTGGCTCTGATACATTCTCTGTCGGCTCTGTGGAAGAGGACTGGGTGAGCAATGCATGCAGAAAACACATTCTTTTTTTAAACTAAGTTCCACTTTGGCTGACAGGACCTCTGTATGGAGACCCCTATATTATGGTATGGTCTTTGAAATGGGACTGTTCTTTGCGGCTACTTCATCGCAGCGCTCACAGTGCCTGATAATTTGGTGCTGTCAGGTGCATCGTCAAAGCTGGTTAGTTTTAGGGGCGCAGGTTAGTTTTAGGGTTTGGGGTTAGTTTTAGGGTAAGTATAAGTGGTAGTTTTAGAGTTGGCATTAGGGTTCGGGGGTACCATACATACATACATACATACAGGGACATACATACATACACAGACAGTCACAATTACATACCTACTGTACATACAGATCCCTGGAGTGCATGCTGTCCAGCTTTGTGGAGTCCTGTCTTGCAGCCCAGCCTCATCACAGGGTGCCAGCTGTGCTGTGTGGTACACAGGGAGTAGCGATATGATGTCATTCATACCCCACCCCCTCCACACAGCCTACTGCAGAGACCAGGGTAGGGGGGGTCCTCAGGTGGCAGTAAGCTGGGCGGGCGGTAAGTGGCTGCGCTGAGGGAAGTTGCTTGCGCTCGGCCACGCTTCATATAGTAACCGGCTGGAGGGAAGCGCAGAATGCTTCCCTCACAGCACACGGCTCGGCTGAACAGACACACCGGTCTGCGGCCCGGGGGTTGGGGACCCCTGCACTAGTGGACTGCTAATTAAATTGGCGTAGAGTGATTGATCAACGTATAAAGAAGTGAATCTAAAAAGTACAATTACATATTGTTTGTTTTACTCCCACTAGCAATTAAGTCAGTTTTGGTATGATGACAACACGGCACTGAGTCTTGCCAAAGAAGCAATTGATGTTTGTGGTGAGAACGGCAGGTATGGAATATGAACACCTTTCTTCAGACCATTGCTGGGGTGGGTAGCTGAAATAAGTCTTAAAGGAGCAGTGACAATGAAAGTATAGCTAACCATACAGTCACAATTTCCAGCATCACATATTTGTTTTCCAGTTTATTGCAGTCTACAACAATGTCCTTCTTACAACTGCTAAGCGTTTTAGCTAAAAAAAAAAAAATTAGATACATTTGTAAATTAAAAATATTAAATTTAAAAGTCTTAGCTGTGTTTACAATTCACTTCCCTCCTTTTCCTCAATCCTCCTGCCAAAACTGCCCTAATTAAGCGGAATCCTGTGACAGGTAGTCAAGATGGCTGCTGTCTATGGCATACACTTCTTATTAATATATTTGTTATTTTAGAATGCACAAACTACTGATTATCTCCAAAATACAAATCATTTCAGCTTTTTGAAATGACACTTAATTCTGAATGTAAACCATGAGGTAACGTTCTACGATTTAAAGCTAAAAACCACTGTGCAGGAAAAGATTCTAGGTTTCCTGGGTAGGCCTAATAAACATATTTAAATCATATATAAGCCCTGAAATCCGTTTTTGCATCCGGACCATCCCTTTTCACGCCCCTGTCTTGATCGTAAACAGATTGAATAAAGTTATGTGTGGGCTGGTAACAAAAAAAACAAGGATCTCATCTCCTACGCAATATGTAACTTATACATGAGTTTGATATCTGGACACACATAGATTCCATGAAGCATGTATGTTTGCTCACTGTGTGGCTTGGGATCTGAAAAAAGATAATTCATTATTTTAGAAGATGAAATGTAACAATTTCCATCCATTTGAATGTTTTTGGCGAGACTCCTAAGGATATTAGGGATTTATGAATTTATAATCACATAATTTTGAATACATTTAAGAACAATTTTAAAATTTGTATCCAATGACTCTACCAAACCATTATATTGGGTAGGTAGAGTAGAGTAGTAGGAGAATGTATAACGTCACATTCTCTTCTCTACATCTTTCTAGATAATCATTACAAATCTAATATAATCTCCATAATTCTAGGTCTACTTTCGGAAGACTCAAATGCTTGCAAACCAATCTATAATTTCATGTGAATTGAATATCGGATGGTCTTCTCCAAATACTTACTTGGTCAAAGCAGTCCACTGGATGAACTGATATGTAAAGGGACAGTCTAGTCCCCAAACTCTCTTTGGTGCAAGACGAAGATCACTGCTTGTATAATGCACAGGCTTTTTTCCAGTGTGATTTTGATGCAGGCGTTCTGCATAAATCACATTTTTAATATTTGACACAAGCCATGTTTACTGCAGGTGCGGCAGCACTAATTTTATAGACACTGAGGATATAAAGTTTTGTTTCATTTCATTGTGTGGACTGTGCTAAACTTGCAACACATTGTCTGATGACATCACTAGAGAGACCAGAAATTCAATTCATTTGAATGAAATTATTCTCATTGGTTCCTGCAGCAAAAAAAAAAAAAAACACACAAAAAATGGAAATGACTTACTCAGCTAACGTGGGCAGTCCTGGTTTCTTGCAAACTGCTGTAATTTCACAATTTCATCTAGCTGTAAGTAGTTAATATTTTAAGCAATACAAAATGTAAAACAAGCATTTTAAAGTACTTTGAAAGCACATTATTATGAATTAATATTTGGAAGATTCATTTTGGACATTAGACAGAGCCTCTTAAGCCGCACTGTGTATTTCTGGGGTTTGTGTGCTTCGAACAGAGAGCACACAAACCCCGAAAACACATCTGAGAGACAGACGGCAGCTGCGAATTCTGCAACAGATTCACTCACTCTGTTGCCAATTTGCCCAGCACAAAAAGTATACGAAAATTCATATTCTTTCAGTGAGAGTGAGTGACTCTATGGCCGCATTCACAGCTGCCGTCGGCCCCTCGGATGTATCTCGTGTATTTCCGCAGGTTTGTGTGCTGGCTGTTCGCAGCGCACAAACCCCTGGAAATACACGAGGTACATCGTACATAGTGACAGGTGTGCTCTGGACTGGCAGCATGCCTGTCACTCAGGGGCACGATACACCCCTGCTGCATAGGTGGTAGAATTCTGCTTCTAGGTTCTAGACCAGGAAATTGTAGCTTCGAAGCCAAATGTCTGCTGGGTAGGCACATAATGCATTGCTCATTACTGCTTTTCATGTGTGTTCCAGGATAGCCTGTGTGAGTGCTCCCAGCATCTACCAAAAGCTGAAAGGACTAGCTGCAGAGAACCTGTCTGTGTGTTTGCTGGAATTCGACAGGAGATTTTCTGTTTATGGAGAGGATTTCATCTTTTACGATTACAACAACCCCTTACATTTGCCAGAGAGACTCGAACAACACAGCTTTGATATAGTGATAGCCGATCCCCCATACCTGTCTGAGGAGTGTCTTCGTAAGACGGGCGAAACCATCAAATACCTCACCAGAGGGAAGGTTCTGCTGTGCACAGGTAGTCCATGCTTCCAGCCGCACAAAGACATTACTGATCCTACATTTTCCAGTGATAATCATGATCATTGAAGGGACTGTATGAGCTAAACATTGTTTATACTGTGCATGTAGAGCATAAAAAAAAAGATTGAAAATGATCTATACATTTGTGTTAGCAAAACTGCAAGAAAATGCCTAAATTAGGAAAAAAATGAGTTTTAAATATGTCTATGGTGTCTCCTGTTTATGACATCACCTGTGACCTAATATGCAAATTACATATTTCCCATTGGGAAACTTCATTTGCATATCAAGCCACAGGTGATGTTCACAGTAAAAACAATGTTTAGATGATACAGTCCCTTTAATGTTTAACACATGAGCTGATTCTGCACGGCCGCCATAGATCTCAAAACAGTTGTAGTAATAGAGAGAGAAAGGATGGTCTGGCACTTATGAAAGTTGAGACCAAGCAGCGCTGCAACCTGACAAACTCCCAAATCACTTACTAACCTAAAACAGTGAACAACACAAATCTGTAGTGCGCTAAATGTGTTGAACAAATGATTCGGCTGCTAAATATACACAGCATAACATCAGATAATGTTAATCCAGGTGATATCTCAACTGTTCTCCAAATTCGAGACCAACAATCAGGGTGCAATATATATATATCACCCTGTCTGTCTCAAATTTGGAGAACAGTTGAGATATCACCTGGATTAACATTATCTGATGTTATGCTGTGTAAGTTGTTTGTATTAATGGTTTGGCAAGGATTTCTTTATTTTACTTCTATAGTTTTATCCTATTTAGCACCTATCGGGGGTCTTCCATGTAATACGAGATGGAATAAGTCCATCAATATAGTTTAAATGCCCCTTTTGTTGTATCGGTTGAAATTGCAATTCAGTATCCTACTATTACATCAAATACAGAACTGTTTCCACTGTACACCCTCTTAAAAACCTTCATATAATAACTGGCACAATTATTTACAACACAGTATATAATATGAAACCCATTCTCATAATGTGTTCTCCCCTGCTACCTTTTATTGGTGAGATTTGTTACACTTTAATATGGCATTATTCTTTCTAATGATCAGTATGGTGTACTGTACTGAAGGGATGTCATTGATAGCCAAGTTTTATTCCTCTCTCCTCTGGTTTTCCTTGTGACCCAGGTGCTGTCATGGAAGATCGGGCGCTGACAATACTCGGTCTGAAGTTGTGCAAGTTTATCCCAAAGCACAGGAGAAGCCTGGCGAATGAGTTCAGATGTTACGCCAACTATACACTGGGGCTGGACTCTCAGCTTTAGAGAGCTGCTTTATTGAAATAGGACATTACCTGTGACATCAACTGTGCACAGACTGGGGAGAGCAGGATATTAGACAGCCTGGTGCTCTGGTTTATTAATATACAATACCTGCTTATTTTATCTAGTAGTAAAAGACCATATTTCCCCAGGAGTATCAAACTGGGACTCTCTAGCTGGTAGAAAACTACATCTCCCATACTCCCCTGCCAGTGTATTAGCTGATTAAATGTAAGAGGAAAGGTCGGCCTTCAGGGCATTGGGGGCACACAGTTTGTCATCCCTGGTGTACCCTGTTTTCATAGTGTTGTCAGCCACATAATGTATGTTCTGAAAAAACTGACCAATATCACTTATTTAACATTACCCTTGGTAGCCTCTCAGGGCAAGATTGAGTGCATGCTGGGAAATAACTATGCTCTATGCACAGGATCCCAGCAATAAAAGGGTCATATGTATTATTAAAAAGGAAAATCATGGAATGGATGGATTTATTTTTCAAAAGTGTCATTGTCAGTTTAGATTTTTCTTAATGAGATGTTATAGACAGCAATATGATAAATATTAATGTAAACACTGCTTTTACTGGTGACATTTAGCCCTCCAATGTCAGGACAAATTAAAAGCTGGCCCAATCCAGTATATGCTTACATTCTCATCTATTTCTCTATTGAAATTGAGTATTCAACTTTTTATAAACGATATTGTTTTACCTATTTTTAATATCTGCAAAAATATATAGAATTTTTTTTATGCAGAGTGAATGTGGTTTAATGTATCCTATAGAAAACAATGCAACATGTTAGTTGCTTCACTAAGGTGGTGGGTTGATCTACTTCTCAGCCCCGCCCCATTGCTTCAAATGGCTTTCTGGGGAAGTAATGGGAAATGTGACCATTATCTTGGTATTGTCCTACTAATTCCCTGCTTGCAGAAAGTGCTTATTTACCTTATGTTGCTTCCTATGCCTGATATCTGAGTGGGCACTCTGAACTAAGCGAGTTTAACCATTAACCACACTCGGACATTACACTCCATTCTTTGTGTTGTCTACATGTATAGAGGAGAGCTCTTTAGCTGCTACCTTTCTGGGGTAAGGATCTTTGCTTTCTTTATTTACCTTACTTGGCACAAAAAGTAACCGGTTAGAGAAGGGAATCCAGAACACTAAGTATGGCTACATCGGTATCATAGTTGCCAACAATCCTGAACTTTCCAGGAAAGTCTCGTTTTTTGGGATCCTGTCCCGTCAAGTTAGTCTCTGATCCAGCATTAACACTGCCTGTATACTATGCACAGGAAGATTTTGTGTTTAAACTGCGTATGTCTAATGGATATACACAGTATAAACTCGGTATCTGTAGCTGGTAGGCTGGACATAATGTGATGTCACATATTGTGACTCCGCCTCTTTTCATCCCGGGAGCTTGTCAAGTTGGTAAGTATGTTTCATCATCCAAGGCATGAACACAATAATAAACTTTGTGTTAGTTGTTTATTTGTTTTCACTTGTGCACTACATGCCGTTTGTTTCCTGTGTTGTACATTGTGTATCATTAAGACTGAAATACACACGTGTGCTTCCAACACGGTTATATTGATTTTGTTTATTATATATAAAAGTATAGATCTTTATATGAGTTTGTGCATCATCCTCACATGTCAACATCCCCTTCAGCTACCCAGCAGGGTAAGTGATAAGCTACACATTTGGAAATAGCTGCAATATATGTTACCTTGAGTTATGTTCAGTCCAGCTGTATTAAGGAGAAGTTCCCTATCTCTGTCTAGATGACATGATACGTGTACAATACATGGCGGGGAATTGTATCCTATTGATTAATAGCTCAAGTAGGAAAAACCTAATATAGTTATGAGATGAAGATCCATGTATGTGTTCTCCATCCTTGAAACAATACTGGATCTACATACCTGGCAAGCTCTAGATACAGAGACTAGCGGTGCCCACCCAATGTCATAACAAAAATATGCAAGAAATTAATCTTTCGGAAATAGTAATGAGGCAAGCTGGTCCGGATTGGTGGAGCGTAATTCTGAAGCACCCACCACAACTGGTATTCTAGGTAAATATACATTTTGGGAAAGCAGACTGGGCTTCCACATCCTGTGCAGGTGATTGCTGTGTAGTACACTATACATTACACAGATTCTCCTTCACATAAGTTCAACATATAGGAATTTCTGTATAATGCAGAAAAGCGAAAAGTCCAAGGGTATTCCCCACCTCTGAGACATAGTTTCTTCCCTCTCCTAGATAAATGTTAGTGAACTGGGCCAGCGACCTCCAGTCACCCCAGACATAGACACACTTAGTCCCTCCCCATCGCCATGACACTACTGCTCTTTGGGAAGTGACCAGGGAGCTGCCCTACAACTTCTAAAA
This sequence comes from Pelodytes ibericus, assembly GCA_036172795.1. Lineage (NCBI taxonomy): Eukaryota > Metazoa > Chordata > Amphibia > Anura > Pelodytidae > Pelodytes > Pelodytes ibericus. Next base: position 267,954,936 of record CM069857.1, read on the forward strand.
TGCCCCATGATGGGGGGCTTCCCATTGGTAAAAGCCAATGGTTAATTGGACAGTGGCTTTTCACTCTTATTGATGGAGGGCTGTTTAAACTTTTCTTTCTCTAAGCTGGAGTTAACACTGTCTCCCTTGTCTTGCTCGGGCACGCAGGTGCAGCCCACTGGGATGGTAATATAGTCCTCTACGTAGACGGAGCGGCCTCCAGCACACATGGATGTACGTTTTAGGATGACTGTGGGCATATACACAGGGGTGCTGCGGAAGTTGAGGTTCTCCTCCCCATAGGGTCCGGTCAGGCAGCCCGTGCACAGACAGTATGCCTCTGGAATGTACTTGGGATATCTCTTGGGGTTATATGTGATTCTACAAACAGAAAACGGAGATCAATTAATAGAAAACAATGGTGGATTATGTACAAAATTCTCACAGTAGGAAAATATATTTGGTGGCCATGAGGATTGCTCCACGCTTGGAAGATTACACTGGAATATATTTGCATTCCATGTTTAATTTACAGCCTTGCCACCTTAGATTCCTTTTCACCCACAGCGTGTGTACTCTGTAAACCGCACGGGGGGGGGGGGATGGCCACTAAGGGAGCCAGCTGTCCTGGGGGCCTGCAGCTGAAGGCTATCTGTATGCTGCGCACAGACATCCTTGAATGATGCCTGACGTTTCTGGCAGGTTTTCTGCGCTAGACAACCGCGATCACATGGCCTCTGCCCCCACTAGACACCTGTGAACAAGGCAAGTTGTCTGGGTGCACTGGCAAAACGTGTGGGGGAGTTTGGCAAGTATGTGGGTACAATGGCAAGTACAAGGTACACAATGTCAAGTTTATTGTGTGCAGGCCCAGTCATTTAGCCATGCTAGAGGGCAACCTGTGGAGCAGTTGCCCCACTGCCCCCTTTGCTAGACCTTCGCTGAGTAGGACAATGAGGGAAACATCCCTGATTTTGTCGTCTAAGTATCTGGTGACTTACTAGGTCATGGTGGTAGACGTACCACATATCCTTCTGTAGTTCATTACTCTCACAACAAGAGTATGTAAAGTATTTAAAGATTGATATAACTGTAACCGTGCAACTCTGACCATCCAGGCAAAAATGTTTTTTTTTGTGATGTGCAGTTAGTGAAAGTTACCACAAGGTGTCAGCAGAGAATGGCAACGGGTTGTACATTTTCCCTGTCAGAATATAAGGGGCTGCTTGACAGGCTGACCAGGCCTTTCCCTGATCCCTTGTGAAAAATGGCCCCCAAATATATATATATTTTTTTACTTCTTCAACTGAAACTTAAAAAAATACAATATTGCTTCTCCTGAAATTCTCCTTTCTCCTCCTTTCTAGTCCCCAAATACTACACTAAGTCCCTTCTCTTTCATCAGTCTGTATTGCCTTCCTTATATATGTACACGTTTAATCTTCTTTAACTCAGGATTCATATCTCTTTAATGCACATTGCGAGATATGTTTGCAAAGGCGGAGTAAATCCATAGCGACCCCCCAAGATAAGGTGGCACTTGCTCAACCTTAAGCACCCCAAAAATGCCTACGTTGGCACTAGGAAAAGGATAAGCGCTCCATTAATCTCGTTGGCGCTAATTTTGTCATAACACTATATATCAACATGGCTGCCTCCATGCTCTCAAACAGTAATTACAGCCAATTTTACTATGGCTTGCTTAGATGAAAACAAAAGCTGCTGGGGAAAAACATTAAACTGGTTTATCTAACAAGACTTTCATTTGAGATAAAGCCAAGGCCTAATGAAAGTATTCAGAGAATTGGGCAGACTAGCTAGGCCGACACATTCTATGCTTCTATGGATTCATTGCACAGTGTAACAATGCATCATATGGCTTAATGCTTTTCAGGTGTTGTGTCTGGACTTGGGGATTTATCATGAATGCAGGGAATTTAAAACTGAAAGTGACACTAGACTCCACCCCCACCCCCCCCTAGTGCTGATTGGCTGAGCGCATGCTGCATTTTGTCAACTCTGTTACTTTGGCCGTAACATTTCCTTCCTGCCAATCTCTCCATAGGACAGAAGGGGTTTTAAGAGCCGGGGTTAGGTTCTGTCTTCCTACCTCTGTAACAGTGAGGGGGAGTGAGTGAGAGGGGGCTTTTTGTGGGAAGAACAAACCTCTTTTCAGTATCAGATCCTGGGGAATTGGCTGGAATGTCTAATAAAGTTCACAAATGGGACGCATACCAGGATAACATGTAAAATAATCTGTATGGTCATGATTAAACTATAGTTTGCATAGTAATCAGTGGATAAACAGAATAGAAATAATAGCTGTGTCAAGAGGTTTGTACACTGTTGTAATAGAATGGGATGTCTGGTTATAATGGGATAGACGCCCAGCAGTGATTCTGAGTGATACAGTGATACACTAGAATGAGGTTATTCTGTGATCTGTATAACACAGCAAACATGGGGATATTCCATGGTATCTGTTAGTCATACATGGGCACTGCAAAGACTCAGGGCCTGTTCACCAACTATACCCTTCTCTGCTCCTGATGACTGTACAAGGGGTCAGAGTAGGGCCTGTGCAGCCAAAAACTGCCTGAGAATGAGGAAATGCAAGTTAAACAACCTCTGATGAGGTATGGCCCACCTGATTTAACTGCCCATATTTTCATTATCCTTTAAAATTAATATTTTTGTTTGAATAAAGTGAATTTAGACTTGTTTTGAACAGCTTTTGTATTACTGCTAAATAACCAAACATTTGGCTTACAAGCAATTTTCCCCAATTACTGTAAAGCCTAGCAGAACCTGTGTGAGGCTAAAAGTTAATACTAACCCATCCTAAAACGGGTCACTGTCTATTTACCCATCATGCACTGTATGGGTCACTTGTCTTTTTCACACAATTGTAAAAATCCTCCTACCTGTCTGCCTTTTCAACTCTGCTAGTAATGCCTGATTTGTGCAGTTCATTTGTGCAGTTCAGTTCTAGTGAATAGCCTCTGGCTAAAGTGGGATATAGAGGTATAATGCATAATCGTAGTAAACACGTAACAAACGTCTTGCACACTGTATAAAAAAATCTAGTGTGTTTAAATTGTTTGCAGTGTTCCTCACTACCACTGTGTAAAGAAAGCCATTATCTACAAGGAAAAGCCAGGATGGCTCAAATGCTGGATGGACGGTTAGGGAAGGGTAGCTACCCTGAGCAGGAGTGGGAGGCAGGGTAGACAATAAAATGGAACAGGTTGAATGGTGAAAGAGAAAGGGCACTTATGGGACCGAGAGTGGAGACTCACAGGGTTAAGTAGAGATGAAGATGAAATGGGATAGGTTGTGACGGGAAAAGATATATGGCCCAAAATAAGTTATGTTTAATTGCAGTATTGCACCAAGTGTAGGCATTTCAATTAGAAATCATTTCATGAAATAATCTAAACAAAGCATATTATTGTACCCTGTTTGCTTTTATATCTCTTTCAGGGGGCAGACATTTTGAGTCAGATGTGCCCACATTTGGCGCAATATTTAAATTAAACAAAATGTATTTCTTTGCCAATAGTTGTCTGTTAAAATCACTGAATTCTGGTTTGCTATCTTCAAAGTTTATAACATAATAGGTTTTAGTAAAGGACAAGCTAATCCTATGTTCACTAGATACAGACGGAGATGCCAGTATAGTCACCTATAAGCCCAGGGTGAGATGCTGTGTACATTGACAGGCAGGTGCTGCTTGATGTTCCCTGGGGATCTCCCTCGGGTCCCTGCTGGGCAGCTGATATTCTCTTTGTCCAGCGGTTGCAGCTGTAGAGTGTGATGATAAGCGCTGAGCATGCCCACAGCCAGACGCCCATACAGCTGCTCCAGGAGCTCCTCCGGCCGGTCTGCACAGCTCTTACCTTTTGGTGGAGGACGTTTGGTCAGCTTGGAACAATCAGAGATGACAAACAGCAGCCCCAGGAGCAGTAATAGAAATGTCCGTGCCGTCCAGACCTGCAAACAAATGCAACAAGAAGTAGAAAAGAAGCCCAGAGACAAGGGAGTACCCTCAGCCTATACAAGGGGGGAATCTTCCTGCAAAGAATGGCACCCTACATTGAGCTTCAAAATTAGCCACAATAGCCTGATTGGCTGTCAATAAGTCACCTCTTATGCTCTTCTGAAATCCCAGAGATATCATTCTGGTTTTCTCTCCACTGAGAGCAGACTTTTTGATATAGAAGCGTGTGATTTAAAAGATTTTTTTTTATTTATTTTGCCACCACAGGTTTTTTTTTTTTTTTTTTTGAACTGGTGTATTTGGGAGGGCAGTATATGAGGGCGTCACTGATCATCGGGGGGATATTTAATCCAGGTAATATTTCACTGCCCACCGTCATGGCACTCAAAGGGTTTTATTTACAAATTTGGGGCATTTATTTGAATGGTCCCCACTATCTGGCCAAGGTAGAGGTGGGAGTGTGGGGTGTCTAAATAGACATAACTTGCAAGGAAAATCACATTCATCAAGTTCCAATTCTATTGCTCCAAAATGAATTCATGACAGGGGTTAGAGGACCACTGAACATGTCCTGCCCGTCCAGAGTAAACCTGACGTGGATCTCCCAAAATCTCACATCTGAGACACTGCACTTGTCACTTTATCATCATTAGGAACAACTAACATTTCACTTGTGCGTCTGTGGTCAGTGGTGTCTCCTGTTCATGACATCATCTGTGGCTTAATATGCAAATTAACACATTTTCAATGGAACATGTCATTTGCATATCAAGCCACAAGGTGATGTCATATACATGAGACAGCACAAACATATTTAGAACACATTTTTCTCTTAATTACTTTTTATGCAAACAATATTTACATGGTGGAGTCTCTCTATAACATACTGTATATAGAGTTACAGCAGTGTCCAGTGCAGAGACCGCCATCTTAAAATAAATATCCAGAGCATCTCATTAATCAATGTAATACAGTGAGGTCGCTGACCAGAGACGTGGAGCCACTTCAGCCTGTCACAGCATAAAACTGGTGCTCAGGAAAAGGATATTTACATGTAGATATATATATTTTTTAAACAATTTCATTTCATTTAAAATTTGTATAGAACGTTTTATTTGCAAAAGCCTACTTGAAACCTTGTACAGATCACATAATGACTTGTTAATTTAAATTAAATGTATTGCAATTAAATGTATGATCTTTACTTCAGAACTACAGCAGCAAGTAGGAATGAAAGAAGGCTAGGGGTCTCGCAGCAAGATGTAGGTTTAAAGACACAAGAATGTTTGTTTGTTTTTAACCCTTTTTGTGCCCGGGACCCCGGGGGGATATCTAAATAGAATTAAAAGTAAACTGTGGACTGGAAATAAATGTACATTCATCATCTTTAGTAGACATGATAAAAATCCCCTGGATTTGAAAAAAAAAATAAAATAAATCAGTGAGTGAATAAAATAACCCTTTCCTCCCCACTGAGAAGCAAGATTGTTATTAAAAAAAAAAAAACAATAACCATATTGCAATATCAGAAATCACTGGACACCGTGTTGCCCCCCATCCCCCCGCGGAGATTAAAGCCTCATTAATTTTCCACTGGCCACGTTCAATAAATACAAAGCAGGCTATTGATTGCCTCGTCCTACTACTCCATTAACCCCTTCACTGCCGGATTTGGGTGAAGTCCAGTGTAATGAATGGGGGTATACACAACTGCCCACACCCCCCCACCCCTTCTTGTGGTCCGTCCCCCCTCACCTTGTTCACTGGCTCCATCCTGGAGATGTGAGGAGCAGGGCTCAGAATGGGAGAAGAGAGATGTCCTACGGGGGAGGTGAGGCAGCTGCTGGGGAGGTGGGTGTGGGAGACAAGCAGGTCAAGTTCTAGAGATCAGGACAGAACCCAGAGAACTAGAAGGAAGGGCTTCTAGAAAGAGAGAGAGAGAGATGTGAGAAGGGAGGAGAGATTGGGAGGGCAGTCAACCAGGAGATGAAGATTTAGGAAAGATAGTGGAGCTACAGAGAGAAGTCTACGAGTTTACATGAGGTTAGAAAGACAAGGGTGAGAATCTGAGGGGAGGGCAGGAGAGAATGAATGTGGGAAGTCAAGGACAGGTGCTAATGGCTGGGGACCAGCATTCTAGAATGGATGGAAGAGGTGTTACTAGAATCTTATTCTCTCTGAGAGGTGTTACTAGATTCTTATTCTCTCTGAGAGGTGTTACTAGATTTTTATTCTCTCTGAGAGGTGTTACTAGATTCTTATTCTCTCTGAGAGGTGTTACTAGATTCTTATTCTCTCTGAGAGGTGTTACTAGATTCTTATTCTCTCTGAGAGGTGTTACTAGATTCTTATTCTCTCTGAGAGGTGTTACTAGATTCTTATTCTCTCTGAGAGGTGTTACTAGATTCTTACTCTCTCTGAGAGGTGTTACTAGATTCTTATTCTCTCTGAGAGGTGTTACTAGATTCTTATTCTCTCTGAGAGGTGTTACTAGATTCTTATTCTCTCTGAGAGGTGTTACTAGATTCTTATTCTCTCTGTATTAACGTTGGGCACAAGCCCCAGTCCTCTGGCCTCAAACACTATACATTTGATATAAACACATGGACTCGCTAGATTTTGTGTGTGTGAATTTAAACTGGTTTATTATTCTCCCCTCTAACTACATTTCACCTGAATGGGAATATACAATGGATCTGCACCCCTAACCAGCTAATAATGTAATAGTCAAATCCTAACCAATGTTTATCACATTAAAAAGAGAGGGTTTTGTTTTCTTCACAGGATATTTAGTAACCAAACACTTAAGAAGTGAATTCCCTGTATTGTGTTTTATTGCATTTGAATGTAGATTTATTGTTTTTTTAGTACTAGTTCTTTCCATTGCAAATTTCTGTGTCACTCAAACGTTTCAATGGTTTAGACTTTTTGTGACATTGAAAGTAAGTGAATTAATTCGGTTGTGAGTTATTGCAGGGCCCAGTTGTGTACAAAGCCAATTTCTGCGGGCTTGCACCTTATCCGCTGGTCCCGCACTTCTGCGGTTCCTTTAGCGCCAGCAAATTTTCATCTAAAACAAAACAGGGCCAAAAAGCCATTATACACAAGAAATTGCTAGTGTACTTTTTTTTTTTATTTTTACTTAACACTTTCATGTGTGGAACGTTTTATACAAAACTCCCAATGTAATAAAATTCAATACTTGAGTTGAAATATCTTTTTGTTTGTTTTTTTACATGCTGTGCTATATTATTAAATGGGCCTCTGAACTGAAGCTGTAAATACTGAAACATTGAAAGGTCACTGGGGAATCAGCAAAAACATTTTCCCATGCAGACCCTGTAGGCATGTACCTGTGTGATAGGAGAGTCCTCACTGTATCCACCTTCACAGCCTCTCTCTCCCCTCTGCATTTCTGGATCTGAAGTAGAGAGAGTTGCTATTGTCTTTCTATTTCTGTGTGTCTGTGTATTTACAGTTAAACACACATGGTGCTGTATTTGGTTCATGTGTATATTCACATATACAGGTTTCTTATATTGAATGAATACAATGTAAATGTTGTGCAGTTATTGACATAGGCCAAGTACATATTAGAGCACGTACCACATTAATATACCAATATCCCCTCACCCTAAGGCCTAATCCTTACCCTACTGTCCCCATTAAATCTAATGTCTTGTTAACCCTAAAGCCTAACCCTAATCCTAATAACCCCCTCACCCTAATGCCTAATCCTTACCCTTCTGTCCCCATTAAATCGAATACATCATTAACCTTAACATCCAACTGATGCTAATGTTCCCATAACCCTAATTCCTAAGCATAATGCTATCGCAGCCCTGACACATATAATCCATCATTTAATACATGCTTTTAGTGAGGGGGGGGGGGGATCCAATGTCATAATTTTACCTGTGACCATTATATATTAATGAATTATACTTCCATTGCAGTGTAATAAAATATTCATTATAGAAAAACATTAAAGGGACTTTATCACCTGAATATTGTTTTTACTGTGACTGTAGAGCATAAAGATGTGATTGAAAATGATCTAAACATTGTGTAAGCAAAACTGCAAGCAAGTGGCTAAATTAGGAGAACAATGTGTTTTAAATGTGTCTGGGGGAGTCTCCTGCTTATGACATCACCTGTGGCCTCATATGCAAATCACACATATCCCACTGAAAATCAGTTCATTTGCATACTGTACCACAGGTGATGTCATAAGCAGGAGATGCCAGACACATTAAAACATATTTTTTCTCCTAATTTAGGCATTTGACTGCAATGTAATGGTTGTTGCAGTCAGCTGGCCAGGATATTGCGTCTCAGAAGAGATATAATACAGGACATCCGATTAGTGCAAAGTAGTATACATTTAATGATAAAAACACAGCATCTGCTTACATAAGGGATCTTGTCATACAGGGTGGGCGCCACACAGCCGATGAGACACTGATCCTTCCAGCAGGTACAGAAAGAGTGTTTTAAAAAACTTTAAATATAAAAATAAAAACAGAATATGCATATAAACAAGAAGCAGGTGGAGTCCAGACCGCTTCATTGAGAACATGGTTGTTGTTCAATAATAAAATTAATCCTCAAAAATACAACTTGCCTAATAATTCTGCACTCCCTGTATAGGGTATAAAAAAAACTGTCTGCGCTTGTCCCCTAATAAAGATGGCAATAAAGATAAATAAGAGGTTTTGGTTATATGAATTGGCCAAGGCATAATTAGGATCACCAATCAAGGCACACTCTCAATAGGGAAACCCTGATCTCACCTCCTATCTAGTGGGCATACAAAGCAGTCTACAGGGAGTGCAGAATTATTAGGCAAATGACCACATCATCCTCTTTATGCATGTTGTCTTACTCCAAGCTGTATAGGCTCGAAAGCCTACTACCAATTAAGCATATTAGGTGATGTGCATCTCTGTAATGAGAAGGGGTGTGGTCTAATGACATCAACACCCTATATCAGGTGTGCATAATTATTAGGCAACTTCCTTTCCTTTGGCAAAATGGGTCAAAAGAAGGACTTGACAGGCTCAGAAAAGTAAAAAATAGTGAGATATCTTGCAGAGGGATGCAGCACTCTTAAAATTGCAAAGCTTCTGAAGCGTGATCATCGAACAATCAAGCGTTTCATTCAAAATAGTCAACAGGGTCGCAAGAAGCGTGTGGAAAAACCAAGGCGCAAAATAACTGCCCATGAACTGAGAAAAGTCAAGCGTGCAGCTGCCACGATGCCACTTGCCACCAGTTTGGCCATATTTCAGAGCTGCAACATCACTGGAGTGCCCAAAAGCACAAGGTGTGCAATACTCAGAGACATGGCCAAGGTAAGAAAGGCTGAAAGACGACCACCACTGAACAAGACACATAAGCTGAAACGTCAAGACTGGGCCAAGAAATATCTCAAGACTGATTTTTCTAAGGTTTTATGGACTGATGAAATGAGAGTGAGTCTTGATGGGCCAGATCGATGGGCCCGTGGCTGGATTGGTAAAGGGCAGAGAGCTCCAGTCCGACTCAGACGCCAGCAAGGTGGAGGTGGAGTACTGGTTTGGGCTGGTATCATCAAAGATGAGCTTGTGGGGCCTTGAGGATGGAGTCAAGCTCAACTCCCAGTCCTACTGCCAGTTCCTGGAAGACACCTTCTTCAAGCAGTGGTACAGGAAGAAGTCTGCATCCTTCAAGAAAAACATGATTTTCATGCAGGACAATGCTCCATCACACGCGTCCAAGTACTCCACAGCGTGGCTGGCAAGAAAGGATATAAAAGAAGAAAATCTAATGACATGGCCTCCTTGTTCACCTGATCTGAACCCCATTGAGAACCTGTGGTCCATCATCAAATGTGAGATTTACAAGGAGGGAAAACAGTACACCTCTCTTAACAGTGTCTGGGAGGCTGTGGTTGCTGATGCACGCAATGTTGATGGTGAACAGATCAAAACACTGACAGAATCCATGGATGGCAGGCTTTTGAGTGTCCTTGCAAAGAAAGGTGGCTATATTGGTCACTGATTTGTTTTTGTTTTGTTTTTGAATGTCAGAAATGTATATTTGTGAATGTTGAGATGTTATATTGGTTTCACTGGTAAAAATAAATAATTGAAATGGGTATATATTTGTTTTTTGTTAAGTTGCCTAATAATTATGCACAGTAATAGTCACCTGCACACACAGATATCCCCCTAAAATAGCTAAAACTAAAAACAAACTAAAAACTACTTCCAAAAATATTCAGCTTTGATATTAATGAGTTTTTTGGGTTCATTGAGAACATGGTTGTTGTTCAATAATAAAATTAATCCTCAAAAATACAACTTGCCTAATAATTCTGCACTCCCTGTATATTGCTACCAAAACCTTTTAATGTGTTGGAGGAGGTGCAATGAAGCCTACTCCCAATTTATGTTACGTTATATGTATCACAGCATTGGATTTGAGTTGATAATACCTACTATGTGAGATGTCATAATACACTTATATCTGTGTGTATATGGAATATATAACATATAAATGTCTTAAGTGTGAATGTGCACCACCGGCTCTAGTCCTGGATCTTTTCCAAACCTAGCTATGCCCCTGACCAGTATAATAATATAGGCAGATTCACATTACCCCTGTGAGGTGAAATGCCCGACGCGTTTCGTGCTTACCACAATTATTTAGTCTTCTTTTTCATTTATTCATTGCTGTTTGCAGTTCATATGCTGTGGAAGAGTCTGTCCTTCCTTCGCCTCTACGATATCCAGGTGCCGCTTCACACGGGGTCTTGAAGTGCTCAGGCAGCCATTTTACTGCAAATCTCTGCAAAATCAACTGTAACTTATTTTTTGCCATTTGTCTTAGAGTTTTCATATATGGTGTGATTTCTTGGCAAGAGTATCTGTAACTGTTAGTAAAAAAGCCCCCAATGGTTTTTGGTTACAAGACAAAGATCACAATATTTTAAATATTTAAGTAATATGTATTCTTGCTTGTAAAATATTTCCTAACCAAAAGCCTAGCAAATATATACATGTGAGTATTTAGGTATTGTGACTGAGGATGGTTCTAATGCAGCACAGACAGGCCTTTCAGCAGGGGGTAGAGTCCAGCATCCTCAAGTGATCACATTGCTGGTAAACCCTCATCTCTGCTGGCTGCTGGAGGTCTGAGTTTTGATGTTGGTCCTGTATAGAGCAGGATTTAGAAAGAATACATACACCATGACTTCATATATAAAGTTGTGCAATCATTTCAAATTCCCTTGATATTTAATCTGAGATTTGTTTTATTCCTGAAGACTCGTATCCAAATCCTTGCTGGACAAATGATAAATCTGACCATCATGTAGGGATCTCTGGATCAGCAGGCAACGGGAAAATGTGATTTCCTGTTTCTCTAGTGATGTCATCAGACAATGTGTTGCACTTTTAGAGATCCTAGTGTGTACAAGAGCATTAGAGTTAGTTAGTTTCATGTCACTTCATAATTTCAGTCATGTCATGAAAGTATTCCAGCTCTCTCAGCTGGTATTTATTTGAGAGAGGTGGAATGCCTATCATCCGCCGCCAGCTGGTATTTATGAGCGAGAGATGCAACGCATATCACACAATCCTTCTCCCTGTGTACGAGAGAGGTTAGCCCAGGCAGCATGGTCCGCGCCTCTTGCTTTCACTCAGATCTAGTTCTTCAGTCCTGCAGCCATGTGATTTAGAGCACCGGGATGTCACATGACACCTGGTGCTGACTTTAGTCTCTACTTCCGAGGGAGCTCATCATTAACGCGCTTCCCTGCTTCTCGGCACTTCAGTTGGAGGTGGGGTTACCATTGGAAATTACTTGCGTGCCGCACCTCGATGTCCAGAGGGCCGCCCCTGCTTTAAAGTATTAATTCAGAGACTTTTTTTCTCTATTATTTGATTTATGTTTGTAAGTCCCTTTTGTAAACATTTTGTTAAATTTAAATTTGGAATTAGGTATTCCAATATTTTCTATCGGCATATGTAATTTGTATTTTGGCCAATCTGATTTTATGAACTATAGGATTTTCACTTTTTTTTTTTTTTTTACCAAGTTTAGAATCCAGATTAATGATTTTAATTTAACCTTTTTAAAGTCCTCTTGTTCAATTTTATACCAGGGGTATTCCTCTGGAGAGTTTTATTACTGAGGCTTGATACAATTTCAATACGTTTGGTATCCCTAGGAACCCATCTCTAGATCTTCTGGAGGTAACTGTAAAGGGGATTCTAGGGATTTTAGTTGCCCAAATATATTTATTGAATTTCTTTTGAAACTCTATCAGCATTGATTACATTTTACAGGGGGGTTATGATAGAAACAATTAAATACATAAAGGGAATCAACACGGTAAAGGAAAAGAGTATTTTTAAAAGAAGAAAATCTACCACAACTAGAGGACATAGTCTAAAATTAGAGGGGCAACGATTTAAAAGTAATATCAGGAAGTATTTCTTTACTGAGAGGGTAGTGGATGTATGGAATAGCCTTCCAGCAGAAGTGGTAGAGGTAAACACAGTCAAGGATTTTAAGCATGCGTGGGATAGGCACAAGGCTATCCTAGCTATAAGATAGGGAACGGGGGACTAATAAAAGTACTCAAAAAAATTGGGCAGACTAGATGGGACGAATGGTTCTTATCTGCCGACACATTCTATGTTTCTGTTTCTATTGAGGATGGTACATAAATTGGAACAGATCTAAAAAGAAAAAGCAATTTGGGGAGGACATAATAATTTATAACATTTATTCTTCCAGTCCACGAAATATACAAAGGACTCCACTCATTTAATTTTCTCATTAAATCTATCAAGAAGGACTGCAAATAGATTTTTACTATATCTTCTTTGTAGAATACAGTGACAGTTCCGTCTCCTTCATTACATTTGTGAGTGATTCCAAAGGATTTGTAAGAGTATTAGATCATCTGCGAACGATGAAATCTTAATCTGCAGAGAGGCCAGTCCCAGTCCGTCCACTCCCCCATTAATTCGGATGCTTTGAGCCAATGGCTCCATAGATAATACATAAAGCATCAGAGCAAGCGGACAGCCCAACAAAGTCCAGTCTTGTTGCAGCGAGCAGATGAATAATTTATATCTTATATTAAAATCAACTGTATCAACCTTAATCTGGATCTGGTGATCTTGTGGTACGGGCCTTAAGGAATTAGATGGCGTGCTTACACTGTGACATGCTGTGCAACAAGGGACTGCACAAAACATGCAGGGTGAGTGTGCTGGTGAGCGATCCACTTTCTGCAGCCTGACCCGCAGGGTCACTGGATCCGGAGGGAGATGATAGATAAACATATTTCAATATAACTTCTAAACTGATCATCTGCAAGACTTGCAAATTTATAGTCTAGAATATTCCCTTTAATCGTAAATGCATAACTGTGTATGGGAATGAGCATCAGGATCTTGTCCCTGCACCCACATGACTTGCCTCTGTACCCAGATTGCACTCACAGGACTTGCCCCAGCGCAACAACTGCACCCAAGACATGTCCAAGGACGTGCCCCAGCACACAGACTGCACATAGGAGATGCCCCAGCACATAGATTGCATTTACATTACTTATCCCGGCACTCATATTGCCCCCAGGATGTGCCCCAGTGCCTACTTCTCACTTTGTGCTCCCGCGCCTTTATGATGGTCACGTGACCCTCGGCGATCTGACATGCAGGAAGTGAGAGGCAGCCTAAGAGGATGTACCCAAACATCTCCAAAGTTAGCTATGACTGCTTTAGATGCTCTTCACCAGAGACTGATTCTCAGTGAATGTAATAAGCAGTCTTGACTTTCCAGAAATTTGTACAGTCAGCCATTCTTTTCAGGAAGAGATTTCCCAGCCAGCTGTTGCCATAGTATTTAGTGAGCTATGCTTTTGCTAGACGATACGTTTTCTCCTTCCCAAATGGACAATAGTTAATATATACAGATATTTTGTGTCTGGAGAGTGAATTATTTGTTAATAGTAATAATACTAAAGTGATTTATGACTTTACTTTTGGAACACAAAGTAGAAATGAGATAATAGATTCCTTTTACTAAATCCCAAGGATTATACGTTGTACTGATTTCACCTCATGATGTGGATAGCATACTTTCCACATCATTTATATTTATAAGGTGGATTTTTAATATAGACAAGTTTATGGGATTTAATTACTAAAAATATACAGAGACCTAACAGAGCTTGGAAAATTTCCAGGGTCCCACAAAGCTTTCAGATCAGTTACAAACAGTATTAAAGGACAACTGTCAGCAATAAGTTCTGTTTAATTGAAAGATTGCGTCAAAGGTGAGCATCTTTTAAAAGAAATATGTTTAATGAAAGAATATAAATAAAGTATCTTATTGAGCGCTCTTGATTGTACAGGGGGCGGACATGTTTAGAATCTTGCATCAGTTGAAGGAAGATCTGACCCAGGATGTCCACCCCCTGATGGTGCTATACAAGCAGGGAGGGCTCAGTAAGGTGCTCTATTTGGCATTAACCTCTGCCCCAAGTTGTGTCATACTGAGGAAGCTTTCCACAAAAAAGATAGTTCCAAAATTCGCCAAACGTTCAGGTCTGAGCATAGTGTCCATTAAAGTTGGGGCTTAACTGGAGAAAGAAGGTAGTGAAGTGATGAATTTGCAGAGTACTCGGAATTAAAGGGACATATAAGGCTTAAAATTATGAATACCGTTGAAACCCATGCTATGCCTGTATTCATTTTGTTTAAAGTTAAGTTTTCAGTAAATACCTGACAGGAGAAAGGTCTCCATTAAGGATATACTCAATAGGTTATACCTAATAGGTTATACACAGGTCTTTGGGGATGGGACTCTTTATCGCGGCTGCTTCCGCGCAGCCGCTTCACCGCCGACTCTGCAGATCATCGCTGGAGATTTCATCGCGGGACATTTCATCGCTAGGTAAGTATTTTACCCATTTTCGTTTAAGGGTGGTTAGAATTAGGGTTTAGGGGGTTAATTTTAGTATTAGGGTTCAGGGTTAATTTTAGTATTAGGGTTTAAGGGGTTAATTTTAGTATTAGGGTTTAGTTTTAGGGGTCGGGGTTAGAATTAGGGTTTAGGGGCTTAGTATTAGGGGTCGGGGGTTAGTGGGTTAATTTTAGTATTAGGGTTTAGGGGGATAGTATTAGGGTTTAGGGGTTAGTATTAGGGGTCGGGGGTTAGTATTAGGGTTTAGGGGGTTAATTTTAGTATTGGGGTTAATATTAGTATTGGGGTTATTTTTAGAAAAGGGGTTATTTTTAGTATTGGGATTTGGGAATCATTTATTAGGGGGGTTATTTTCGTTTTACTTTTACATTTGTAAGAGCTGACAGTTCAGCGCTGAACTGTCAGCTCTTACATAGCCGCGATGAAACAGCCGCGTTATTCATCATTGCTGACAGTTCAGCGTTCTAACTGCCGCGCTGAACTGTCAGCGATGAAGATGCGGCGAACAAGTGTCCTAGACCCCAGGTTTTTAACATTTTGGTGAAGAATTCACTCTAAATGATTGTAATCGATGATGCATGTTTGCATTATTGTTTCATAAACATGTGTGAAAAAAACTACAGCAATACACAAAAATAGAGAAGATAGTGAGGATATTCATATTGCATCAAGTGTAGGGATTTTAAACAGAAAAGCTTTAATACATGTTGTTTTTGTGTCAGATATTCTTTTCATCTGACCCAACATGTCCACCCCCTGATATAGCTATACAAGCTCAATAAAGTACTTTATTTGTATTCTTTCATTACAACAGTTCTCTTTAAAATGCATGCTTTCAATTAAACAGAACTGCCTTTCTTGTTGACAGTTGTCCTTTAAATGGAGTGTGTTTTGCATATCCTTTGTGTACTACAAATTATACAAATTCATCAAGGCAAAATAGGGTTCATTTCAGTGCAGACGGCTATACAGCACAGTTATCAAATGATCGCCTGCTGGAGCTGATGTTCTGTATTGATGTGTCTGAATTCACAAACAACTATAGTATCTTAAGGTTAAATATATTTATTACAAATTTCACAAGATGGTAAAACAGTAGATTGCTGGAATATATACATACATATATATAAAAAATCCAAACTGTAGTGCACTCAGCTCCAGATGTAGATCAGAAAAAAAAAAAACTCATTACCTAGGTGCATTGCAGTTTTTATAAGTAACATACATGTCCAAAATAGAAAGAAGACAGGCACTCATAGGATTTAGAAAAATGAAAAAATGCTCTGTATTATATAACAAACGTCATAACGTTTCGGCTCCACCTGCATCTTGATAATGACTCCAGGTGGAGCCGAAACGCTGATGTTTATGACGTTTGTTATATAATACGGAGCATTTTTTCATTTTTCTTTCTATTTTGGAAATGTGTATGTATATATACACAAATCCAATAGGAAAAATACGCACTCACGGGTCTTTTGATCAAGAAAACTTCATTGTTATAGTCGATACTCCAGTTAAACATACATAAGTAGTCTATATATAGTCTATATATAAATATATATAAAAAGAGCAAGAAATTAGGGATCACAACAACAGAGAAGAAATAAATGAGCACAGACATTAACCTGTAACACAATCTATTAATCCCACAATGATCATTAGGGGAGCAACTCATCTAACTCTTCATCTGCAAATTCTTCTTCGTCAGTTCTTTTCCTTGCAGCTGTCTTGGGTCTTTCCATTTGGGGACCCAGTGGATCTAAGTATGAAGCATCTAGAAGACATAACGTAATCATCAGAAAATATGTCTAGGAGATTGGTAGAACCTGAAGTTGGCACCCTAGGTTGTACATTGGTATGACCCATGCAGTTTTAATCAGCCTGTTGCATTGATGCTGTGATCCTTGCAATGTATGTATGAATACAGACAGCAGCTCCAGCCTTCAATATACGGTAACATTTTATCTATACACTAAAGAATTAACTTGAATCCCCTTTAAGATTACACAGTGTACCCTTTCCTTGACAATTATATCTTAAAGCACAACTGTAGCAAAAAAATGAACTTATGTTTAATTGAAGTATTGTATCAAATGTAGATGATTTATAAAGAAAATCTTTAATGAAAGAATGCAAATGAAGTGTTATTAAGCCTTCTTTACTCCATATAGTTCTCTCAGGGGCAGACATGTTGTTTAGAATCTTGGGTCAGATCTTCACTCACCTTGGTTCATATGAACAAAGATCTGACCCATCTGATCAAAGATTCTAATGAAAATGTCTGCCTCCTGCTAGAGCTGTATGGAGTAAAGTTGTCTTAATAATGTATTTTATTTGTATTCTTTCATTAAAGCATTTCTATATAAAATGCCTACACTTGATGTTATCTTTTAATTAAAAATAACTTCATTTTTCTTTAAGTCATTGTTGGCTGACAATCAAAATCAGCTGTTATTAAATTAAATAATGATTCCATTTTCAAACTCTCATACAGACAAATTATCTATTGTCATGCTCAGTGAATAATACAAACATTTTTTTTCACCCTCTTAAACTCTTCGTGACAGTTGAAGTTCCATAAATCCCTTGTTGGTGACAAAGGACGTGCCTGACATGTCATGTAGATCTGATGGGACCAAAACTTACATGGCTGAATGCCCTAGGACCAAGGTACTCCAGCCATATGTGTGGTGATTTGTTTGGATGTAACAGAGGTCACATCCAATCGCTGTGATAGCCAATGTGCTTAGCTTTCAAAGCCAGGGCCTGAGTTTGACTGCAATTGTAGGGCAGGGAGAGAATAATTAAAGTGTGGGCAAAAAAAAAATCCATATATATATATTTTTGTAGTTTGTCTGGATAGGGCTAAAATGTCACCTTTTTAATGCTGAATAAAAGTTTAGCAAAATGCAATGCGCTACTTTTACTTATTGCCCTATAATTTGCAAGGAAGTTAAAAACATGAGGAATTTTTAAACTAAAGACAAACATTGGAATCTATTTAGCAATGTGTAAAAGTTAGAAAAAGTGTTTTTCTTTTTTAAATTTTCCATCATATTTGATTTTTTACAGTAAATTATATGATAAAAAACAATATCTAAAGAAAGGCCTCTTTTCCCAAAAGTGTTGGTGCAGTAAACGAGAGAGAAAAATTACAACTAAACACAAACATTGCACAATAGGGTACTCACATAGGGTACAACATTTCCAAAACAGTCAGTACACAAAGAGGTTAATTCATTTTCATTATCATACATTGAATAATCCTGTAAACCAGGGGTAGACAACCTTCGGCACTCCAGATGTTGTGGACTACATCTCCCGTATTGCTCTTACAACCATAATGCTGGCAAAGCATCAAGGGCAATGCAGTCCACAGACATCTAGACACCTGTTTGTGGTCCCTACTGTCAGATCTTTATCACATCTATCACCTACCAATGTCTTTATTGTTGCTGGCTTCATAAGGCTCATTTGATGCAGGCAGAGATCTTAGTTTAGCGCTAAGTCGCTCTCCTTTAGCACTCGTTCCACTGCTCTGACCACTGTCTGTAAAAATAGGTCATATATCAATACATGTAAAACAACAAATCTTCAGATTTTAACATTATGTCCAAAGTAACATGTTTAAGCATCATATATATCATCAAATAGAAAAAACTATATAATATTATATACCAACTTTGGAATGAGAAGTTCCCAGTCTACAGCAATACATTTATTAATTTCCTGAAGCAACAATGTCTTTATTTACAAGTTTCAATATGTAATCACTTTCAGTGGGGAAAAAAAGCCATGTGTGTGAATTCCATATAACAGAACTACTTAACCTGTAGCATATTAGTTTTTATAGAATTCTAGGTATAAATGAGTGGAAAGAATCCAGGGAACTGTGGAGGTTTCTATGGTACATTGGCGTGTCTATTGACTAAACAGCTGCTTTCTGGGTATATTCTTGTAGGACCTCTCTCCACACTCATAATAAACATTCTAATGTAGACATATAAAATATACCACAGATATATATTACTGCACAGATCTTCTCCACAATTTTTTTTATCCGATAAGGAAGGTGTTTAAAGGGACAGTCTAGTCTCCAAACTCACTATACAAGATTACTGCTTGTATAGTGCATAGGTTTTTTTTCCCCCAGTGTGATGTGATGCAGGAATTCTGCATAAATCACATTTTTAATATTTGACTCAAGCCCTCCCCAGTGATTACTCTGCATGTTTACTGCAGGTGCGGCAGCACTGATTATATAGACACTGATTTATAAAGTTTTGTTTAATTTAGCCATTTCCTGTGCTCCTTAAATTGATTATATTGTGTGGACTCTGAGTGACCTTTCTCTTGTACACAGTTGGATCTCTTAACAGTCAAAGGCGGATGTCATTCCAATATTTAAAAAGGGATCAAAATCTCTGCCTGGTAATTATAGGCCAGTGAGCTTGACATCTGTAGTGGGGAAATTATTTGAAGGATTGCTAAAGGTGTACACTCAAGAATACATCTTGAATTAGAATATAATTAGTAAAAGTCAACATGGTTTTGTGAAAGACAGGTCTTGTCAAACAAACTTAATAACATTCTATGAAGAGGTCAGTAAAAATATAGATCTAGGTGTAGCAGTTGATGTGATCTATTTGGATTTTGTTAAAGCATTTGATACAGTTCCACACAAAAGGTTACTCTACAAATTGAGAGAAATAGGATTGGGGACAAATGTATGTATTTGGATTGAAAATTGGCTAAAAGATAGAACACAGAGGGTTGTTGTAAATGGTAAAGCTTCAAATTGGACCAGGGTAGTGAGCGGAGTACCTCAGGGGTCTGTTTTGGGACCTCTTCTTTTTAATCTGTTTATTAATGATCTCCCACGTTGTGCTGAGTGCCATGTCTCAGTGTTTGCTGATGACACAAAATTAGGTAAGGTAATAAAGACTAATCTTGATGTTTTTTTCTTTACAGGAAGATTTGGACAGAGTAGGGAACTGGGCAAGAAAGTGGCAAATGAGGTTCAATATAGACAAATGTAAAGTTATGCATTATGGGGAAAATAATAACAAAGCAACATATACGTTAAATAGTACTTCCCTGGGAAAAACTACTAATGAAAAGGATTTAGGAATCATTGTAGATAACAAACTTGGCAACAGTGCCCAATGCCAGTCAGCAGCT
>CM069857.1:267987584-267995084 GCA_036172795.1 Pelodytes ibericus
TGAAACTAGATTCTGGATTGTATCTCACATTTTTTCCCTGAAGGTCTTTTGGATAAGGCAGTCCCACCGGATATGTAAGAGGGTCCATTTATCTCTGCCACATCATCAGCACATGTCCAGGATCTCTGGGTTAATCCTGTGTAAGAGGGTCAGTGTTTTATACCAAATAGTGAGGATAAATGTCCTTTCCCACTGTTGTGGGATAAACGGTATTCCAAGTACATCTTCCCATTTACTGACAAATTTAGGTGGGGGTGTATGGGAATCAGGAGGAATATGGCTGGCATAGGAATTGCCTCTGGTGGCATAAAGTTTCCAACATCGTTAGTGTCCATGCCTAATTGTGTTGCTGTTTAGCTGACTGAAAAAAAATGCTTCAGTTGTGTGTACATTGAGTGAGCAGGCTTTGAGGGGTCTCTGGGAGAAGTGACTCCCGGGAATGGAATGTCCCATTTTGCGTAATATGATGGATTCGGGCCGTTTCTTCAACCAGAAAACGTTTGCGAAGTTGGTGTCTATTCCAGGTTGGAACGCTTGGTTCCCACATAGCGGGCCTGTTGCAGACACCAGAGGATGTGTACAAGTGGTATGTCTCTTCTACCAAGACAGGCAGGAGAGGCCCTTTATCTAGGCTTATTTTAATTACCCCTAATCAAAACCATGTAAACACGTTAGTAGTGAAAGGGCGAAACACGCCAATAATGGTAGAACCGGCAAGAGCATTATAGAGATCACCTTTACACCCAATCACCCCCAATAAACTAAAGGGCTTGGAAGCAACCAAAGCCAGTATAGTTGCCCCAAGATCAACGTTTTGGAAAGGAATCAAACAAACACTAATCGTTATTAATTATTCCTTCAAATTATCAACAGAACGCTTCCAGCGGCACCTTACTGATTACTATCCTTTACATGAAGGGTACGCTTTTTCAATTTATGCTATCATAATAGGCCATTAATGTTGTTTTCCTTCATGCTGGTGACTGACTTTACCAAACAGGCACAATTTCCAAAAGAGTATGGAACGCATAGACATGGATTAAAGTCTACAGTATTGCCAGCACACGGGAGAGGAATTGGGAAAATACTGGGACATTAAACCACTTCCACCAGTCCCAGACTTTTTGGAATCCCATTTCTGAAAATGTCAGCTTCCAGCATGAAAAAAGCTAATACAGAATAACACCATTGCTAAATGAAACAATAATATATAAAGTGCTACCAATGTGCTTAATGCAGTCATTTTAAAGGCCCTCCATGCTGCTCCACAATGTTTGTAGCTGGGAAGGAGAGCGCAGTGACACCTTAGAACACATTTGTTGATCCAGTAAATTAGCAGGGATTTCTCTGGCAGCATGATACCTACTAAATGAATATAGTCCATGTAAATCTGCAGTATTTCATTTAAGACCTTTTTTTAAATTGAAAACAGTTCCAAAGTGACTGCTTTCATGCAGAATGGGAGAGATTACAAATACTTTCTGATTTTAATAAATAGTAAAAATGCTCTGTTTTCCATTAGAAAATCATTCCACAAACACTGTAGCTTTGCTGCTTCTCTGCAACATGCAGGCTTCTCAAGTTCTGGATAGAACTCAATCCTCTAACCTTAGAAGAGGCCCAGACCCTGACTCATCTCAGATTTAACTGATCCTTAAAAGCGCAGTGCTACAAAGCTTTGTATCAAAGCTGTGACTTCTGCACTTACAAATCCACTTTATCAGTTATAAACTTGTAATGTAATCTCATATCTGATCCTAACAAATTCCCAGTGTTATATATGTGTCAGTATGGGGTCTATACTAGTAAATAATGATTTAGGGAGGCTTATAACCAATGCATGTTACAGAGCAGAGGTGTTTTTAATGTTTCCCTGTAATAGACATTTCCTATACACATCTCCAGTAATGCCCTTCATAAATCACAGGTTTATTAACATTCTTTTGATAAATAACTGATTTTATATAAACTTGTTTCACCTTCGTAAATATAGTCTTATTTTTCATGTTCTTATCCAAGTAACATCTGTTTATTTTTAATGTTGATATTATATTAAGGCAGGATCACCCTATTATACCCAAACACGACCTAATAGTTCACAGGGGCCAAGAGGCCAAAACTAAAGCATACGACATGACGCTGATGTGGAGCACTGTTCCTTTAACTACTTACCACTGCTGGCACTTCCCTCTCTTCGGCTTCGGGCACTGCTATCTCTGCCAGATTTGACCCGCTGCAAGGTATACAAGAAGATGTCTCAAGCAACACAACATGTATAATAGTCAGACGCATAGAGAAAACATCAATAAATATGTACAGTGTCTGGAAGGTTAGAATCTCAGGCACATTCTGTTTTTAGAAGTTGGCAGACACTGATTTTTGGGGTTTTTAGACTAGAGGTGGTATCTGTTATAATGAGCTTCTATTAATAATAAGATGGATCTATGGCACCTGAATGTCCTTCAGCTTCTGCTTAATGCTGATGCTTGGGGTCCAAAGAATCACGTCAACCAATAAATGTGCTACCAGGTGAGCTATAATGTGGGGTTTGGGATCCATAAACTCACATTGTGATACAAGCAGTATCCAAAGCCGCGTTATAATAGACATGTATGTCAACATATAACTCTAGTTAAAAAAAGGAGATAATGGCTTCCTCCTGCAAGGACATTCATCTTGTGCACTATTCACGCAATACATATTACTAGCCGATTTGAATACTCGGTGAATATAACAGGATGTCTTAGGATCATCCTGAAAAAGGAATGGAATAATTACAAGAAGACTTCCAATAAGATATTTTCATGTAAGGTGCAAAGTACAACAAGGTAGTAAGAAAACACTAATCATTGACATAGTGCTTTGATTCATACAATAACATGTAACAGACTGAAAATACGGCTCTCAGACACGTTAGATTGCGGATTCACAACCTTTAAGAGATCAGTATTCATCAGAGCACCCCATTCTGATTTTCCAGCTCTATTAGTTCTTAGTTATCAATGATTTAAAAGTTAGATCTTTTGTGTTAGAAGTCTCTGTTTTTTCTTTACCCCACCATTTGGCCCCATATGTTTGACAGTATTTTACTGAAACACTAAATATATTAAACATTCACACTAACACTTTGCCTGAACTCACCCATGTTGGTAAGTACAGCTCCTGGTTATAAAAATATATGCAGTGTGTGGGAGCCTATCAGCTTATACTAATAGCCCTGGTTGTCCATAGCATAGTGGTTTCTCATTGTAACATGACCAAGCAGACGTAGATTATCCTAAAGTCATATGTATCATTTGGAGCGTATTTTATTTTTTTAATCTATCTTAACTACCGTAGTTGATTTTTTTATGGCAATTGAAACAATCTGTACCTGCGCATGGCATATCATATCATGTAACTATTTGAAACATAGTGTATTGTGTTATCTTTGGTTTGCACTATAATATTGAGAAATATTGGACTGGTCAGAGAAGGGCTACTAAACTGGTTCATGGGTTGAAGGATAAAACTTACCATGTATAGCTTGGAGGAAAGACGTAACAGGGGGGATATGATAGAAACATTTAAATACATAAAGGGAATCAACACAGTAAAGGAAGAGAGTATATTTAAAAGAAGAAAAACTACCACAACTAGAGGACATAGTCTTAAATTAGAGGGGCAACGATTTAAAAGTAATATCAGGAAGTATTACTTTACTGAGAGGGTAGTGGATGTATGGAATAGCCTGCAGAAGTGGTAGAGGTAAACACAGTCAAGGATTTTAAGCATGCGTGGGATAGACACAAGGCTATCCTAGCTATAAGACCGGGAACGGGGGACTAATAAAAGTACTCAAAAACAATTGGGCAGACTAGATGGACCGAATGGTTCTTATCTGCCGACACATTCTATGTTTCTATGTCTATGTTTCTATGTTTCTATGTCTGTTGAAAGCATCTAGATAAACTGGAATATAAAAGGGATTGCTAAAACTATGAGAGGAATTTCCGACGGAAATAGTTGGCTCGGACATCCAGCCTGAAGTCCTACATTCTGAAAAAAGCAATTGGCTTTTGATAAAAGATCAGGAATCTGTTTTGAGAAATCTGACTGGCATAACAATATAAAACGGATAGCTGGATGAAGTAATTCAATGCAGATTTATGTAGATCAGGGAAAACCCATATTCAGTATAAATCCAAAAATCAACAGTTAAACTCCTAACAGACTCGGGATGATTGGTCCAACAGCACAGCTAAACGTCTGCTATCCATAATGTACAGCATTAGATACTCAATTCTCTAACACTACCAATAATAAAGCAATTCATAAATATACAAACTACAATAATTTGTCCTGTATTATTAGCCATCAGTATAAGCATTACATGCCATATGAACATTTCAGCCTATTCAGAAACATCAAGAGGTAACACTTGAAACTACAATAAATTGCTGAGATAGCTAACCAAGTCAGAACAGGCGGATATAAACACAACAACATGAATTAAGCTGCGCAGACAATTAATACATTACTCGTTATATAATCAATTCATTGTCCTCAAACAGTTGAACATGACTAGAGGCTACCCTTTATCACCATGTAGAATCACAATGAGTATTTAATTAGAAACATCACTAGCAGGTATTGAAATCTATTAATTCTAAAAGAGCTAAGGCCAAACAAATCTCAGGTGTTTTACTGTAATGCGCCTATGATATTTCGGACAGAACTGATAGAGGAAAAAAAAATATATATATTGCTCTTTGAAAAGAATGAGGTCTTAATATATAGAGGTGAACAAAGGATGTGCAGGGAAAAACAAAATTATAAAAAGGGACACTCAACCGACTTTGATGTATCTGGTAGAGTTTACCATGTACATGCACACAGGGAATCCATTCATTTACAGTTGCTATTCTGCTGTGCATGTGCAGTAAAAGAATCAGAACTGTATACTGTAGTGCTCTTAGCTGTTGCACCAAAAAGGGTTAATGTGTTTTTATGGGGGGAGGAAGGATATCCCTATGTGTTAAACAGCTCTCCAGCTTTGCAGACCACCTCTGTGCTGATGGTATTTTCTTTGAAGTTTTTTTGTGTGTGTTTTTTTTTACCATACATACCATACAATTGGAGCTTTCCTCACTTGTAAGTGAATAGCAGTTTGCAGTGATGAGGGTTTCATTTTTGGGCACTGGGTAAAAGTTTTGAGGCCACTGTCTCTGGACATTACTGTGCATTCTAGGATCTATGTATTAAGGACAGGTAACTATTCTCTTCATTTTACTGCTCACATGGATTTTGTGTAAGTGCAGTTGTGCGTGACAGGCTGTAGGAGAGCCAAGAAGAAGCACTTAAAAGTTTATGTTGAGAGAGGAAAGTATGGTCATTTTTTATAATTAATTCCTTATGTTGTTGTGAATCTTTACATAAAATGTTCCATATACGTTTTGCACAGATTATTAATGGGAAAATATCTGACATTACAAAAACTTAAAAAAACATGAATTTAAATGATCCAAATTCTTATCTGGGTCAGCACACAAATTCTACTAATTGAATTTGACTATTTCACTCCAAATTATACTTAAGAAAAGTAATCAAAGATCAACAAAATATAGCCCGATTTGATCCGATTTGGATCGGGTATAATAGCCAGATCGAATGAATATTTCAAATACGGCTACAAAATATGCTGCTTTTCAGGTCCGATTTTCCTATCCGGGCAATCCAGAAACTGGAGCATCAGGGGCCTTTGGTTCGGAACATTCACCATGTTGTGGCTACACAATATGCGACGATCACCCCCGAATACATTATGGATTTGGGAATGATTGCCACATTGCACACATCTCAATTCGCTTTTTATAAGAAATACAAATTAAATGAAAAAAATAACCGCCCCCCCATGGGCCAGCGAACGTCCGCAGGAACCATAAATAAATAATAAAAAAATAAAAACAAAAAGTTTCTAACAGCGGTTCAGTCTTCATCAGCTAAATTTTCAAGTTTGTGGGAATTCTGTTGATATTTCACAACCAAATAAACAGTTTCTAGTTATAAACTTGTGGTATTGATTAGAATGAATGGAATATCAGGTAACATAATGCATTTTATTCGCAGATAGAATGAGAATGAATTACCTGCTCCCTTATTTCTTTCAGTTTTTCGGTTTTCTTAAGTTTTGTTGCATATTCCTGGGCTTCCTTTAAGCCAATATCAGTACAGAGTCGCACCAGAAAACGCAGGCCTGGAAATAAAGACGTGATTAAAGCATACAAAACAGTAAACAGACAACACTAACGAAATTATAAAACGCACATTACTTACACTCAACATTATCTGGAAACCTCCTGTGAATCTCTTTATAGGTGTCAAGTGCTTTCTGGTAACTCCCTAATTAATGAACACAAGAAATTAACAGAATAAAATATATATATATAAGAGAATAGACAGTGTCAACATTATTATTGCCTTTTTTTTAATTGTACCACTCTTGGTATTTTGAAAAAATGAAGTACTAAGACTACAGAGTTACAATCACTGTTATTTAATATGTACTGCAATAGATAGGAAGTTCCCAAATGTTAAGGAGAGAGGATGTGACGCTGTAAGCAGTATGTTTGATTAAATGGACCTACCAGGAATATTGTATTTGAACCAAACAAAACTCTAAGAGATCTATTAACTAGACACTAAGCTCTGATAAACTGACATAGTGAGAAATTCTCCAGCTTGTTTAAACTCGGCTATTTTGGCCTATGTAGGCGTGTGTGTGTTTATATCTATGGTTAATAACATATTGCTTATATAACAGGGTTTACACCTGTATTATGTTTATGTGAATTTCCACCAAGATAATTCACATGATTTCTATTTTGTTTGGCAGCACAACCAACTCAAGCCCAAATCCTACTACAGGTTGAGTATAACCTTATCCAAAATGCTTGGGACCAGAACTATCTTGGATAACGGATCATTTTCACAAATAAGACATATTACAGTGTCTCAGCACTCATGAAATACAGTAATATCGATGCAAATTCTCCATAGAGCAAATACATCACTGTTCTTATGATGTAGCTGTTCTGTGAGGCATCAATGGGAATCTGCATGGAAAGGCTATACTGCAGCTAAAGGGGGCTGGACACTGAGTTAACTGCTGTGCGCGTGCACATTCAGAAGGGTGTGCGCGCGTGCATTCAGACAGGTGTGCGCGCGTGCATGCAGACAGGAGAGCGCGCGTGCATTCAGACAGGAGTGCGCGCGTGCATTCAGACAGGAGTGCGCGCGTCCATTCAGACAGGAGTGTGCGCGTGCATTCAGACAGGAGTGCGCGCGTGCATTCAGACAGGTGTGCGAGCGTGCATGCAGACAGGAGTGCGCGCGTGCATTCAGACAAGTATGCGCGCGTGCATGCAGACAGGTGTGCACGTGTGCATGCAGACAGGTGTGCGCGCGTGCATACAGACAGGTGTGCGCGCGTGCATACAGACAGGTGTGCGCGCGTGCATT